>JASIRB010004072.1:0-18011 GCA_030323885.1 Branchipolynoe longqiensis | reverse complement strand
TAACAGAGCCATGTAACGACACCAGGCAATTAGATACAATAGCCAAGCAGTCAGTTAACAGAGCCATGTAACAACACCAGGCAATTAGGTACAATAGCCAAGCAGTCAGTTAACAGAGCCATGTAACGACACCAGGCAATTAGGTACAATAGCCAAGCAGTCAATTAACAGAGCCATGTAACGACACCAGGCAATTAGGTACAATAGCCAAGCAGTCAGTTAACAGAGCCATGTAACGACACCAGGCAATTAGGTACAATAGCCAAGCAGTCAATTAACAGAGCCATGTAACGACACCAGGCAATTAGGTACAATAGCCAAGCAGTCATTAACAGAGCCATGTAACAACACCAGCAATTAGGTACAATAGCCAAGCAGTCAATTAACAGAGCCATGTAACAACACCAGGCAATTAGGTACAATAGCCAAGCAGTCAGTTAACAGAGCCTGTACAACACCAGGCATTAGGTACAATAGCCAAGCAGTCAGTTAACAGAGCCATGTAACAACACCAGGCAATTAGGTACAATAGCCAAGCAGTCAGTTAACAGAGCCATGTAACAACACCAGGCAATTAGGTACAATAGCCAAGCAGTCAGTTAACAGAGCCATGTAACAACACCAGGCAATTAGGTACAATAGCCAAGCAGTCAGTTAACAGAGCCATGTAACAACACCAGGCAATTAGGTACAATAGCCAAGCAGTCAGTTAACAGAGCCATGTAACAACACCAGGCAATTAGGTACAATAGCCAAGCAGTCAGTTAACAGAGCCATGTAACAACACCAGGCAATTAGGTACAATAGCCAAGCAGTCAGTTAACAGAGCCATGTAACAACACCAGGCAATTAGGTACAATAGCCAAGCAGTCAGTTAACAGAGCCATGTAACGACACCAGGCAATTAGGTACAATAGCCAAGCAGTCAGTTAACAGAGCCATGTAACAACACCAGGCAATTAGGTACAATAGCCAAGCAGTCAATTAACAGAGCCATGTAACAACACCAGGCAATTAGGTACAATAGCCAAGCAGTCAATTAACAGAGCCATGTAACAACACCAGGCAATTAGGTACAATAGCCAAGCAGTCAGTTAACAGCCATGCAATCAGTGACAAAAACCAAACAATCAGGTAACTAGAGCCAGGTAACCAGGTAAATACCCAGGGAGTCAGGTAACAAAGCCAGGCAATAAGATAACATAGTCCAGTAGTCAATCAACAAAGCTAAGCAATCAGACAAGAGAACCAGGGAGTCAAGCAAAAGAGCTCGGCAATCAGGCAACAGAGCTAGGAAATTAGATAACATAGCCAGGACATCTGGTACCAGAGTCACACAGTCAGATAACAAGGCCACACAGTCATAGAGCCAGGCAATCAAACAACAGAGCCAGGCAACATAGTCAGGCAGTCCGGTAACAGGGTAAGGGAAGATGCACACTTTTCTCCTCCACCTTCTCTGACCCTCCCTGACTCACTACTGCTACTAACACTATTAACACTACGTTAAAGGTTCAATGTCATCACCCACCGTCCCCTCCTCTTTCTCTCACTAACATAACAACATTACTCCCCTCATAGGCTACCCGACCCACTCACCCTCTCTCACTGATTGAATTACACTACTCACTCATGAACCCTCATCACATTACTCATGATGAGCCCTCATCACATTACTCACTCATGAACCCTCATCACAGTACTCATCTATGAACCCTCATCACATTACTCATTCACAAACCTCATCATATTACTCACTCACAAACCCTCATCACATTACTCATGAACCCTCATCATATTACTCACCCACAAACCCTCATCACATTACTCACTCACCATCATCACATTACTCATGAACCCTGACCACATGACTCACTCATGAACCCTCATCACATTACTCACTCACAAACCATCGCATTACTCATGAACCATCATCACATTACTCACTCATGAACCCGCATCACATTATTCACTCAGGAATAATTATCACATTACTCCCGCGCAAATCCTCATCACATTACTCACTCACACACAATCATCACATTTCTCATGAACCATCATCACATTACTCACTCATTGACCCTCATCACATTACTCACTGATGAACACTGATAACATTACTCATTAACAACCCTCACTACTGTAGTGGTCTGCACTGACCTCTCAGGCAAGTAACCACATAGACAGGTAGGCGTGGGGAGTGTATTGATATCAGGGAGCCTAGGTGGTGTAATGGTAGCACACTGGCCCGGAATGCAAAGAGTGTGGTTCAAATCCCGCTCTAGGGCGCAATATTCACCATTTTCATCACCCCCACACACTGGTGCCGTGACCAGATCCTGTACAAGCTTTGCGCTGTAAGTTGTTGAACCTACCCTGTGTATGTATGTGTTAGTGCATTGCCTGTATGTATGTAATTGTAAGCATTACAAGACTTACAATTCCAGGGGGACGAGTGTAGTGGTATGCACTGACCTCTCAGGCAAGTAACCACATAGACAGGTAGGCGTGGGGAGTGTATTGATATCAGGGAGCCTAGGTGGTGTAATGGTTAGCACACTGGCCCGGAATGCAAAGAGGTGTGCAATATTTCCCATTTTCATCACCCCCACGACACTACATTACTCATGAACCTTATCACATTACTCACTCACTAACCTTAATCACACTACTCATTCACAAACCCTCAACACATTACTCATGCACCCTCATCACATTACTCACTCACTAACCTTCATCACATTACTCACTCACAACCCTCATCACAATACTCACTCACGAAACTTCATCCCAATACTCACTCAGAAAACCATCACCACATTACTCAATCATGGACCCTCATCACAATACTCACTAACAAACCCTCATCACATTACTCATTCACAAACCCTCAACACATTGCTCATGTACCCTCATCACATTACTCACTCAATACCCTCATCACATTACTCACTCATGCACCCTCATCACAATACTCACTCATGAACATTCACCACCCACTCACCAACCATTACCACACCACCCACTCATGAACCATCACCACATCACCCACTCATGAACTCTAACCAAACCACCCACTCATGAACCCACACCACATCACCCACTCATGAACTCTAACCACCCCACCCACTCATGAACCCACACCACATCACCCACTCATGAACTCTAACCACACCACCCACTCATGAACCCACACCACCCACTCTTGAACCCTCACCACACCACCCACTCATGAACCTTAACCACACCACCCACTCATGAACCCACACCACATCACCCACTCATGAACTCTAACCACACCACCCACTCATGAACCCACACCACATCACCCACTCATGAACTCTAACCACCCCACCACTCATAAACCCACAAACCACACACTCATGAACTCTAACCACCCCACCCACTCATGAACCCACACCACCCACTCTTGAACCATTACCACACCACCCACTCATGAACCCTAACCACACCACCCACTCATGAACCCTCACCACACCACCCACTCTTGAACCCTCACCACACCACCCACTCATGAACCATGACCACACCACCCACTCATGAACCCACACCACATCACCCACTCATGAACTCTAACCACACCACCCACTCATGAACCCACACCACCCACTCTTGAACCCTCACCACATCACCCACTCATGAACCAATCCCACATCACCCACTCATGAACTCTAACCACCCCACCTACTCATGAACCCTCACCACACCACCCACTCATGAACCATCACCACACCACCCACTCATGAACTCTCATCACACTACCCATTTATGAACTCTGACCACCCACTCATTGAGTCGCCGGGCCGCATCAACCTCTAAATGCCCCTGCTGATTGATTGGTGGTTTCTTTACGCCGTGTTGGCAGCATAGGCCATATTCACGGCGAGAAGTGTTTGTTTTTATTTAACCATCGCCGTTACATATAATGTAAAGGCATACAATCAGTTATGTGTCAATAGACAGTTAGGAATTTTTAAAAGCTCAAAATCATATAATTAAATAAAATAGATGAAAGAATTAATTAATAAAAATTGTTTTAATTAACTATATGAGGTGGTACAGAAGAGCTGCCCTCAAAAAGGCTAAATTGTCTTCTCGTTTAACTTTAGTAAAACGGTCATGCATGCTGTTTGCAGTGTAAAATTGTTACCGCAGTGCCATAAAATCAACACAGTTTAGTCAAATGTGCTTGACTGTCAGTGGGGACTAACATCCAATACATTCAGGGGGAGGGTCCCCCTTGAGTAGGAAAACATGTGTTAGCCATGAGTGGCCAATACGGCAGCGGCTAAGGACCTCTTGGTCCCGTCAACCCCCCACATGAGACTGTAGTGGTTTTCCCACAGCCCGTTCAATTTCATGCAATTTGTTGACATTTTCATCCCACTCATTTTGCCATTTGGATTTGATGTGGGTGGCTATTAGTGGTTTCAGATCAGAGTGGGGTATCAGACCCGGGTGAACATCATAGTTCAGAGCCTCCTTCGCAGCCCAATCAGCTTGTTCGTTTCCCTGGATGCCGGCATGGCCAGGCACCCAACACAAGTGGATGTCATATCCATCTGTTGCTAGCTGGGTCATTTTGCCACGAAAGGGTGGTCCGTTTTTAACCCAGCAACAGCTTGCAGGCAGGAAAACGAATCACTGTATATGACATATTTAGTGTAGTTGGATAGTTCAATGACTTCCAAAGCGAGAAGGAGTGCTCGGGCTTCCGCCGTAAAAATCTCGCTCTGATCGGGCATGCCCCTGCAGTGATTTGCACTCATCCCGACACTGCCTGATGATGGGATGGCTGAATGAGTTGAATGCCCACCTCCTGTTTTGGGAGATCGGGGATCCGAACCCATGGGTTTGTGGGTTCGAACCCTAGTCGAGTCAAACCAATGACTTAAAATTGATAGTTGTCACTTCCTAGCCAGGCGCTCAACATTAATAAGGCAAGGACTGGTTGGCTCAATGTCAGGATAATGTGACTGATTGGGATATCAGGTCATGGTGCTGGCAGCCTGGTCTCCCAGTGGGGCAGCACTATAAAGGCGTCATGAGTGCGCACTGTTAGAAGTCGGCACTCGTCTTGATATGACCTTGGATGTTGCTAAGACGTAAAACAACAACAAACAAACTGTATGCACTAGTATCTTGGCACTTGGGGCCTGACAGAACGCAAACAAAATGTGCCAATGTGACATTGTGCCAATGTGCCAATGTGGAGGGTGTTCGCCGGGTTTAGTGGAGCTGCTGGTGTGTTGGGGAGAGTGTTCACCTTAACCTGACTGTTCACCTGTTGAACGAACACTCATCTTGCCATAGTGGGGACGCTCATAGCTCAGCAATTGTTCGCTTAGTTGATTTTGAACTTGGCAGGTTTTCTTCATACTTTAGTTTAAACCAGGTTTATAGGAAATGCGAGTTTAAGACCTTGAACTGCACTCACAAGAAGTGTGTGAACACAGATACAGACACAGACACACACGTACAGACACACACACACACTAGCTAACCACCACAAAACACCAACAGACAAACGACAACTCTGCAGCCAGCCGCGGTACCTGTTTGCCTGCTGTTCTTTGTGGTGACCAGACAGGTTAGTTAAACACGCTACCGAGCAGGTCGGCGCTCACCGAGTCGTTCCGTCTGCTCGCAGCAGCAAAATCCGACTTTTACGGCAACTCGACCACGGCGGCGCCGACCGGGGCCGCCTCTGTGTGGGCGGCGACGGCGCCGCGCGGGCCTCCGCTACCAGGTGAGTCCGCCCGGTGTGGGTGTGGGTGTGGGTGTGGGTGTGGGTGTGGGTGTGGGTGTGGGTGTGGGTGTGGGTGTGGGTGTGGGTGTGGGTGTGGGTGTGGGTGTGGTGTGGTGTGGTGGGGGTGTGGGTTGGGTGTGGGTGGGTGTGGTGTGGGTGTGGGTGTGGTGTGGTGTGGGTGTGTAGTGGGTGGGTGGGGGGGGGGAGGGGAGAGCCCCGGGCGCCGCTTTATCTGGTGACTAGTGGCCGACATTTATCGTATCGTCGTATTTATTGGCAGATGAGCACGCCTTGGGCGAGGTGTGCATGCGTGTGATGGCCATAGTACACCCCCCACAGCCACCCCACCCTTCCCCCACACTGCACCACTACACACATCACCACTACCAACTGGCTACCTCACGGCCACCACATCACCACCACACCACCGCCACCTCACGATCACCACACCACCACCACATCACCCCCCCCCCCACCCTACCCCCAACCTACACCACTACACACCCCACCACCACCAACTGGCCACCTCACGGCTATCATCACCACACCACCGTCACCTCACGATCATCACACCACCACCACATCACCCCCTCCCCCCACCTTAGCCCCACACTACACCACTACACACACTACCACCACCAACTGGCCACCTCACGGCCACCACATCACCCCCACCCCCACCCCCACCCTACCCGCACACTACACCACTACACACACTACCACCACCAACTGGCCACCTCACGGCCGCCACATCACCACAACATCACACCCCCCACCCCCACCCCCACCCTACCCGCACACTACACCACTACATACACTACACCACTACATACATACCTCACGGCCGCCACATCACCACCACATCACCACCACATCACCACCACACCAACACCACCTCCACACCACCTCCACACCACCCCACGCAACCATGAGTGAGTGGTGTGGTGATGGCTCATGAGTGGGTGATGTGATGATGGTTCATGAGTGGGTGGTGTGATGATAGTTCATGAGTGAGTGGTGTGATGAGGGTTCATGAGTGGGTGATGTAATGATGGTTCATGAATGGGTGGTGTGGTTATGGTTCATGAGTGGGTGGTGTGGTGAGAGTTCATGAGTGGGTGGTGTGGTGATGGTTCATGAGTGGGTGGTGTGGTTAGAGTCCATAAGTGGGTGGTGTGGTTAGAGTTCATGAGTGGGTGGTGGGGTGATGGTTCATGAGTGGGTGGTGTGGTGAGGGTTCAAGAGTGGGTGGTGTGGGTTCATGAGTGGGTGATGTGGTGAGAGTTCATGAGTGGGTGGTGGGGTGATGGTTCATGAGTGGGTGGTGTGGTTAGAGTTCATGAGTGGGTGGTGTGGTTAGAGTTCATGAGTGGGTGGTGTGTTTAGAATTCATGAGTGGGTGGTGTGGTTAGAGTTCATGAGTAGATGGTGGGGTGATGGTTCATGAGTGGGTGGTGTGGTTAGAGTTCATGAGTGGTTGGTGGGGTGATGGTTCATGAGTGGGTGGTGTGGTTAGAGTTCATGAGTGGGTGGTATGGTTAGAGTTCATGAGTGGATGGTGGGGTGATGGGTCATGAGTGGTTGGTGTGGTTAGAGTTCATGAGTGGTTGGTGGGGTGATGGTTCATGAGTGGGTGGTGTGGTTAGAGTTCATGAGTGGGTGGTGTGGTTAGAGTTCATGAGTGGATGGTAGGGCGATGGTTCATGAGTGGTTGGTGTGGTTAGAGTTCATGAGTGGTTGGTGGGGTGATGGTTCATGAGTGGGTGGTGGGGGTTCATGAGTGGGTGGTGTGGTTAGAGTTCATGAGTGTGTGGTGGGGTGATGGTTCATGAGTGGGTGGTGTGGTTAGAGTTCATGAGTGGTTGGTGTGGTTAGAGTTCATGAGTGGGTGGTGTGGTTAGAGTTCATGAGTGGGTGGTGTGGTTAGAGTTCATGTGGGTGGTGTGGTAGAGTCATGAGTGGGTGGTGTGGTTAGAGTTCATGAGTGGGTGGTGTGGTTAGAGTTCATGAGTGGGTGGTGTGGTTAGAGTTCATGAGTGGGTGGTGTGGTTAGAGTTCATGAGTGGGTGGTGTGGTTAGAGTTCATGAGTGGGTGGTGTGGTTAGAGTTCATGAGTGGGTGGTTGGGTGATGGTTCACTGCACCACTACACACACCACCAGAAAATGGCCATCTCACGGCCACCACATCACCACCACCACCTACACACCACCATCACAACACAACGCCACAACAATACCACCACACCTCGACCCGCACAACCACCCTACACCCACACTGCACCACTACACACAGCACCACCAACTGGCCACCTCACGGCCCTCACATCACACCACCACCACATCACCACCACACCACATCACCACAACACTACCACCATATCTCCACCCCCACATCCCCCCCCCACCCCCACACTGCACCACTACACACACCACCTCACAGCCACCACATCACCACCACATCACCACCATGTCACCAAAACATCACACCACGACACCCTGCTACCACACAACCAAACCACAACACCAACACACTTCCACACTACCACAACACCAGCACACTTCCACACTACCACAACACCATCATCATACCCTACACGTCCGCACCACCATCACCATGCCCAATACCCTACACCAGTATACGACCACACCACCACTTCCACACAACCAACACCACCCTACTACCACAGCACTACCAGTACTACCACAGAGTGCGGTATGGGTGGCTGGGATGGGGTAGGTTCGTGTGTCGTAGGGTGTGGTCGGGTTGGGGTAGGTGTGGGGATGGGGTATGGTAGGGTGTGGTGGGTAGGGGTGGGGATTGGGTATGGTAGGGTGTGGTGGGTAGGGGTGGGGATGGGGTACGGTGTGGTAGGGTGGGTGTGGGTGGGGATGGGGTAGGGTGGGGTGAGTGGGGTCAGGTTGGGGTTTGGTAGGGTAGGGTGTGGTAGGATGGGGTGCGTGGGGTCGGGTTGGGGTGGTATGGTAGGTAGGTGTGGTAGGAGTAGGATGGGGTCGTGTGTGGTAGGGTGGGGTGTGGTAGGGTGTATGTGGTAGGGGTGATGTGGTAGGTGGGTGTGGTAGGGTAGGGTGTGGTACTGGTAAGGTGTGGTAGGGTGTGATGTGGTGTGATGTGGTAGGGTGTGGGTGTGGTATGGTGTATGCGGTAGGGTGGGGTGTGGTAGGGAGGGGTGGGTGGGGTCGGGTTGGGGTGTGGTAGGGTAGGGTGCGTAAGGGGTGGGGATGGGCTAGGGTGTGGTAGGGTGTAGGTGGGATGGGGTAGGGTGTGGTGTGGTAGGGTGGGATGTGGTAGGGTGTGGTGTGGTAGGCTATGGTGTGATACTGGTATGGTGTGGTAGGGTGGGATGGGTAGGGTGGTGTGTGCTAGGGTGGGGTGTGGCACTGGTAGGGTGTGATGTGGTAGGGTGTGGTGTGGTAGCGGAGGGTGTGGTACTGGTAGGATGTGCTACTGGCAGGGTGTGGTAGGGTGGGATGGGGTAGGGTGGTGTGTGGTAGGGTGGGTGTGGTAGGTTGGGTGTGGTAGGGTGGCGTCTAGTAGGGTTGGGTGTGGCAGGGTAGTGTGTGGTACTGGTAGGGGGGTGGGGTGGGTTGGGGTGCGGTAGGGTGTGGTGTGGTGTGGTAGGCTAGGGGTTCTCCAGGCGAACAGTGGTATTCGCTAACCGCACCACTCTGTGATTAAGCGTGAACGGTTAAAGACCAAAGTGTCCCTTGCAGAATGACGGGCAAGCTGGAAGGCCTTAGGGCACACAGTACTACCACTACCAGCTGCACAGTGGGTCAGGCACCCAGTACTTCCAGCTGCACAGTCTGTCAGGCACAGAGTACTACCAGCTGCACAGTGTGTCAGGAACACAGTACTACCAGCTGCACAGTGTGTCAGGCACACAGTACTTCCAGCTGCACAGTGTGTCGGGCACACATTACTACCAGCTGCACAGTGTGTCAGGCACACAGTACTACCAGCTGCACAGTGTGTCAGGAACACAGTACTACCAGCTGCACAGTGTGTCAGGAACACAGTACTACCAGCTGCACAGTGTGTCAGGCACACAGTACTACCAGCTGCACATTGTGTCAGGCACACAGTACTACCAGCTGCACAGTGTGTCAGGCACACAGTACTTCCAGCTGCACAGTGTGTCAGGCACACATTACTACCAGCTGCACAGTGTGTCAGGCACACAGTACTTCCAGCTGCACAGTGTGTCAGGCACATATTACTACCAGCTGCACAGTGTGTCAGGCACACAGTACTACCAGCTGCACAGTGTGTCAGGCACACAGTACTACCAGCTGTACAGTGTGTCAGGCACACAGTTCTACCAGCTGCACAGTGTGTCAGGCACACAGTACTTCCAGCTGCACAGTGTGTCAGGCACACAGTTCTACCAGCTGCACGGTGTGTCAGGACACAGTATTACCAGCTGCACGGTGTGTCAGGCACACAGTACTTCCAGATGCACAGTGTGTCAGGCACACAGTACTTCCAGATGCACAGTGTGTCAGGCACACAGTACTAGTTATCTACTACCAGCTGCACAGTGTGTCAGGCACACAGTTCTACCAGATGCACAGTGTGTCAGGCACACAGTTCTACCAGATGCACAGTGTGTCAGGCACACAGTTCTACCAGATGCACAGTGTGTCAGGCACACAGTACTACCAGCTGCACAGTGTGTCAGGCACACAGTACTTCCAGCTGCATGGTGTGTCAGGACACAGTATTACCAGCTGCACAGTGTGTCAGGCACACAGTACTTCCAGCTGCATGGTGTGTCAGGCATGCAGTACTACCAGCTGCACGGTGTGTCAGGCACACATTACTACCAGCTGCACAGTGTGTCAGGCACACAGTACTTCCAGCTGCACAGTGTGTCAGGCACACAGTACTTCCAGCTGCACGGTGTGTCAGGACACAGTATTACCAACTGCACGGTGTGTCAGGACACAGTATTACCAGCTGCATGGTGTGTCAGGCACGCAGTACTACCAGCTGCACGGTGTGTCAGGCACACATTACTACCAGCTGCACAGTGTGTCAGGCACACAGTACTACCAGCTGCACGGTGTGTCAGGGACACAGTACTACCAGCCGCACAGTGTGTCAGGCACACAGTACTTCCAGCTGCACAGTGTGTCGGGCACACAGTGTGTTAGTGCACAGTGGTGACTACCACACAGTGTGTTACTAACTGTTAGTGCACAGTGCTGACAACCACACAATATGTCACTAACTGTTAGTGCACAGTGCTGACTCCCACACAGTGTCTTTGGTGCTCATCCCTCACTTAGATATGCTTCACTGGATACGGCTGTGCTATGCTTATATGTAGTGCAGGTCGTCGTTACCCGGGTTTGTGAAGTGTTGCTGTACGAGGCATATTCTCCAGGCACAATGCTTAAACAAAATACCCCCATCCCACGTTCTGGGACCCATGCCATCACCTCTGCCAATGTGGATTTCCTCCACTGTGTATAACTAACACTGTAACAGCGCCAGCGTCTATGTCGTGTGCGAGGTTAAAAATCCCCTGGGTCAGTAAAAGTGGAGGCTCGGGCTTTCTATCAACCAACCGTCTAATGGTGAAAACAGGTCTATTCAGACTTATCCATGATAGACAGTATAAATCATCAAGAAAAAGAAAATGTGGGTATACCCACCCACCTCCACCCACACCCACCCCCACCTACCCCCACCCACCTCCACCCCTTGCCCTCCTCCACCCACCTCCACCCACCACCCACCTCCACCCACCTCCACCCACCCCCACACACCTCCACCCACCTCCACCCACCTCCACCCACCCAGCACCCACACACAACCCACCTCCACCCACCACCCACCTCCACCCACTTCCACCCACCACCCACACACAACCCACCCAGTACCCACACACAACCCACCTCTACCAACCTCCACCCACCGCCCAATGCCAGGGGCACGGGCTGTCTCATATCGTGTCAATGTCTGTAATACTAATAGGCTAAGTGTAAAATACGCTTATTGCAAGTGTCGGTTTTCATCAAACACAGAGACATTTTTATAGAGGCTGACATTGTTTCCCATGTAGTAGTAGCTTTGCAACGGAAGATTTCCTGCTGCGCATCTGATTGAGTTGTACATGGTTTAACTATAGCGATGAAGCAGTGTACCCAACACTAACATGGCGCCCAGTCACAAGACACTGCAAACCGAGAACGGGGTTAGTCTGTATTACACGCGCTATTCTCAATCGAACAAGATAAGTTTGCATTCCACCAGCAATATGAGAGCTGCGAGTCAGTATACGGGATATCATAAGCACAAACACGGCCCGCCGAGAACAGCGAGCTGGTGCTTCATCTTCAAACACCCACACATGTAATACTTATTCAACGTCGGGCATTATGAAGGCCCTCCCACACTGACAGCTGGCCCATTAACTGTCTCATACTGACGGCTGGGGCATAAGCTGTCTCACACTGACAGCTGGCCCATTAACTGTCTCACACTAACGGCTGGGCCGTAAACTGTCTCACACTGACAGCTGAACCATTAACGGTCTCATACTGACAGCTGGGGTGTAGACTCACGCTGACAGATGACCCGTAAACTCACACTGACAGTTTGTCCATAGACTCACACTGATAGCTGGCCTCTAACTCACACTGACGGCTGGCCAGTAGACTCACACTGACAGCTGACCCAAAGAATCACACTGACAGCTGACCCATAGACTCACACTGACAACTGGCCCATAAACTCACACTGATAGCTAGCCCATAAACTCACATTGACGGCTGGCTTGTAGACTCACACTGAAAGCTGGCATATAAACTCACACTGATCCATAGACTCACTGACAGCTGGACCATGTTAAACTGTCTCACACTGACGGCTGGCCCGTAAACTCACGCTGACAGCTGTCCTGTAGACTCACACTGACAGCTGTCCTATAGACTCACACTGACAGATGGCCCATAAACGCACACTGACAGCTGGGCCATAAGCTCAAATTGACAGCTCACATTGACACTGATGGCTGGCCCATAGACCCACAGTGATGGTTGGCCCATAGACCCACAGTGATGGCTGGCCCATAGACCCACATTGATGGCTGGCCCATAGACCCACAGTGATGGCTGGCCCATATGCCCACAGTGATGGCTGGCCCATAGACCCACAGTGATGGCTGGCCCATAGACCCACAGTGATGGCTGGCCCATAGACCCACAGTGATGGCTGGCCCATAAACGGTCTCACACTGATAGTTGACCCGTAGACTCGCACTGACGGCTGGACCATAAACTGTCTCACACTGACGGCTGGGCCATAAACTGTCTCACACTGACGGCTGGACCATAAACTGTCTCACACTGATGGCTGGACGATAAACTGTCTCATACTGATAGCTGGCCCATTAACTGTTTCACACTGACGGCTGGACCATAAACTGTCTCACTCTGACGGCTGGACGATGTTAAACTGTCTCACATTGACGGCTGGCCGTAAACTCACACTGAGGGCTGGCCCGTAGACTCACACTGACAGCTGGACCATGTTAAGCTAAATGATTTGTTGTTATATAGAAGGAATACTAAATACATTTAACAGAACCTGTTCCTGCTGAATCCTATGGTGTCCGAATTTCGACAAACAGGCCCAACTTAAATCGGGTACTTTTACTTTAAATAGCTTCAAAGTTATTATTTGTAATAAAAGTTACTTCAAAATGAAGTACTGTCGAATATAACGACAAACCTAATATATTTATCACAAAATGACAGACATCTGAAACCATTGGACTAGGTGAATTTAATACAACTGACACGAGCGACTGTGGCCGGTGTGAGTTTAACTGAGCGCTGAATGGTTGAGGTGGGACATGGTCCGGTGTGACCGGTGTGAGTTTAACTGTGTGCTGAATGATTGAGAAAGGACATTGTCCCGCTGTGGCCGGTGTAAGTTTAACTGTGCACTGAATGGTTGAGGCGGGACATGGTCTGGCTGTGGCCGGTGTGAGTTTAACTGTGCACTGAATGGTTGAGACGGGACATGGTCTGGCTGTGGCCGGTGTAAGTTTAAGTGTGCCCTGAATGGTTGAGGCGGGACATGGTCTGGCTGTGGCCGGTGTGAGTTTAACTGTGCACTGAATGGTTGAGACGGGACATGGTCTGGCTGTGGCCGGTGTAAGTTTAAGTGTGCACTGAATGGTTGAGATGGGACATGGTCTGGCTGTGGCCGGTGTGAGTTTAACTGTGCACTGAATGGTTGAGGCGGGACATGGTCCGACTGTGGCTGGTGTGAGTTTAACTGTGCACTGAATGGTTGAGATGGGACATGGTCTGGCTGTGGCTGGTGTGAGTTTAACTGTGCGCTGAATGGTTGAGACGGGACATGGTCTGGCTGTGGCCGGTGTGAGTTTAACTGTGCACTGAATGGTTGAGGCGGGACATGGTCTGGCTGTGGCTGGTGTGAGTTTAACTGTGCACTGAATGGTTGAGGCGGGACATGGTCCGACTGTGGCTGGTGTGAGTTTAACTGTGCGCTGAATGGTTGAGGCGGGACATTGTCTGGCTGTGGCCGGTGTGAGTTTAACTGTGCACTGAATGGTTGAGATGGGACATGGTCTGGCTGTGGCCGGTGTGAGTTTAACTGTGCACTGAATGGTTGAGGCGGGACATGGTCCGACTGTGGCCGGTGTGAGTTTAACTGTGCACTGAATGGTTGAGGCGGGACATGGTCTGGCTGTGGCCGGTGTGAGTTTAACTGTGCACTGAATGGTTGAGGCGGGACATGGTCTGGCTGTGGCCGGTGTGAGTTTAACTGTGCACTGAATGGTTGAGGCGGGACATGGTCTGGCTGTGGCCGGTGTGAGTTTAACTGTGCACTGAATGGTTGAGATGGGACATGGTCTGGCTGTGGCCGGTGTGAGTTTAACTGTGCACTGAATGGTTGAGGCGGGACATGGTCTGGCTGTGGCCGGTGTGAGTTTAACTGTGCACTGAATGGTTGAGGTGGGACATGGTCCGACTGTGGCCGGTGTGAGTTTAACTGTGCACTGAATGGATGAGATGGGACATGGTCCGACTGTGGCCGGTGTGAGTTTAACTGTGCACTGAATGGTTGAGGCGGGACATGGTCTGGCTGTGGCCGGTGTGAGTTTAACTGTGCACTGAATGGTTGAGATGGGACATGGTCTGGCTGTGGCCGGTGTGAGTTTAACTGTGCGCTGAATGGTTGAGGCGGGACATGGTCTGGCTGTGGCTGGTGTGAGTTTAACTGTGCACTGAATGGTTGAGGCGGGACATGGTCCGACTGTGGCTGGTGTGAGTTTAACTGTGCACTGAATGGTTGAGACGGGACATGGTCGACTGTGGCTGGTGTGAGTTTAACTGTGCACTGAATGGTTGAGATGGGACATGGTCTGGCTGTGGCCGGTGTGAGTTTAACTGTGCACTGAATGGTTGAGGCGGGACATGGTCCGACTGTGGCTGGTGTGAGTTTAACTGTGCACTGAATGGTTGAGGCGGGACATGGTCTGGCTGTGGCTGGTGTGAGTTTAACTGTGCACTGAATGGTTGAGGTGGGACATGGTCTGGCTGTGGCCGGTGTGAGTTTAACTGTGCACTGAATGGTTGAGGCGGGACATGGTCTGGCTGTGGCCGGTGTGAGTTTAACTGTGCACTGAATGGTTGAGGCGGGACATGGTCTGGCTGTGGCCGAACACCCCGTGTGAGTTTAACTGTGCACTGAATGGTTGAGGCGGGACATGGTCTGGCTGTGGCCGGTGTGAGTTTAACTGTGCACTGAATGGTTGAGATGGGACATGGTCTGGCTGTGGCCGGTGTGAGTTTAACTGTGCACTGAATGGTTGAGGCGGGACATGGTCTGGCTGTGGCTGGTGTGAGTTTAACTGTGCACTGAATGGTTGAGGCGGGACATGGTCTGGCTGTGGCCGGTGTGAGTTTAACTGTGCACTGAATGGTTGAGATGACTGGTCTGCTGTGGCTGGTGTGAGTTTAACTGTGCACTGAATGGTTGAGGCGGGACATGGTCCGACTGTGGCTGGTGTGAGTTTAACTGTGCGCTGAATGGATGAGATGGGACATGGTCTGGTGTGACCGGTGTGAGTTTAACTGTGCACTGAATGGTTGAGATGGGACATGGTCTGGCTGTGGCCGGTGTGAGTTTAACTGTGCACTGAATGGTTGAGGCGGGACATGGTCTGGCTGTGGCCGGTGTGAGTTTAACTGTGCACTGAATGGTTGAGGCGGGACATGGTCCGACTGTGGCCGGTGTGAGTTTAACTGTGCACTGAATGGTTGAGATGGGACATGGTCCGACTGTGGCCGGTGTGAGTTTAACTGTGCACTGAATGGTTGAGGCGGGACATGGTCTGGCTGTGGCCGGTGTGAGTTTAACTGTGCACTGAATGGTTGAGGCGGGACATGGTCTGGCTGTGGCCGGTGTGAGTTTAACTGTGCACTGAATGGTTGAGGCGGGACATGGTCCGACTGTGGCGGTGTGAGTTTAACTGTGCACTGAAAAGTCTGGCTGTGGCGGTGTGAGTTTAACTGTGCACTGAATGGTTGAGATGGGACATGGTCTGGCTGTGGCCGGTGTGAGTTTAACTGTGCACTGAATGGTTGAGGCGGGACATGGTCCGACTGTGGCTGGTGTGAGTTTAACTGTGCACTGAATGGTTGAGGCGGGACATGGTCTGGCTGTGGCTGGTGTGAGTTTAACTGTGCACTGAATGGTTGAGGCGGGACATGGTCCGACTGTGGCTGGTGTGAGTTTAACTGTGCACTGAATGGTTGAGGCGGGACATGGTCTGGCTGTGGCCGGTGTGAGTTTAACTGTGCACTGAATGGTTGAGGCGGGACATGGTCTGGCTGTGGCCGGTGTGAGTTTAACTGTGCACTGAATGGTTGAGGCGGGACATGGTCCGACTGTGGCCGGTGTGAGTTTAACTTGCACTGAATGGTGAGGGGGACATGGTCTGGCTGTGGCGGTGTGAGTTTAACTGTGCATGAATGGTTGAGACGGGACATGGTCTGCTGTGGCCGGTGGAGTTTAATGTGCACGATGGTTGGGCGGGACATGGTCCCTGTGGCCGGTGTGAGTTTAACTGTGCGCTGAATGGTTGAGGCGGGACATGGTCCGACTGTGGCTGGTGTGAGTTTAACTGTGCACTGAATGGTTGAGATGGGACATGGTCCGACTGTGGCTGGTGTGAGTTTAACTGTGCACTGAATGGTTGAGATGGGACATGGTCTGGCTGTGGCTGGTGTGAGTTTAACTGTGCACTGAATGGTTGAGGCGGGACATGGTCCGACTGTGGCTGGTGTGAGTTTAACTGTGCACTGAATGGTTGAGACGGGACATGGTCTGGCTGTGGCCGGTGTGAGTTTAACTGTGCACTGAATGGTTGAGGCGGGACATGGTCTGGCTGTGGCCGGTGTGAGTTTAACTGTGCACTGAATGGTTGAGGCGGGACATGGTCCGACTGTGGCTGGTGTGTGTTTAACTGTGCGCTGAATGGATGAGATGGGACATGGTCTGGTGTGACCGGTGTGAGTTTAACTGTGCGCTGAATGGTTGAGGCGGGACAGCATCCCACAGGAAGGAAGTCAACAATCCGCCATTAATTGAATTAACGAACGAAATATTGTAATCTTGCAACAATCACCGACCGTCCTTCTAAGTCGGACCAGAAGTTAGTTTCATTTAGGGTTCTTACAGGGTTGAATTACAAACACACGTCACAACAAAGTCCACAACCTGCAGTCTAAGGCGTCATGACGATGATGATGGCGATGATGATGATGACGACGATATTGATGATGATGGATTGGCGGTTATCAGGCCATCTAATTTGTGTACATTTTATTTCATATATTAACGATATATAACAGCAATTAGATGGGTTCCGTTTATTGTATAACAATGCATAACTCTAATATTAACATGTAGGACCCTCACCCAT
The DNA here is from genome assembly GCA_030323885.1 of Branchipolynoe longqiensis. Classification (NCBI taxonomy): domain Eukaryota; kingdom Metazoa; phylum Annelida; class Polychaeta; order Phyllodocida; family Polynoidae; genus Branchipolynoe; species Branchipolynoe longqiensis. The sequence goes on along the minus strand of JASIRB010004072.1, from coordinate 250 downwards.
TAACTACATGTAGGACCCTCACCCACTGTCTACATGTAGGACCCGCACCCACTCTACATGTAGGACCCTCACCTCAGCCACTGACTACATGTAGGACCCTCACCCACTGTTTACATGTAGAACCGTCACCTCACCCACTGTCTACATGTAGGACCATAACCCACTGTCTACATGTAGGACCCTCACACACTGTCTACATGTAGGACCCTCACCGACTGAGGTATTTCCCTTTAATGTAGGACACTCAGGT
>JASIRB010000166.1:0-23093 GCA_030323885.1 Branchipolynoe longqiensis | reverse complement strand
TGCTTCTTAGATTTACAATCTAAGAAGCAACATTCATTCTTTATATCTGTCTTCATATTTCCTCGCTACCTTTGAGTTGAAAAATATAATAAAACATATAGTTTAATAGAATTTAAAGGTAAAATCGATGGCGTTCTATGGCCGCGATCTTATCTTTCTGCATTCTCTCCCATTTCACCAACTCTGAGCTGATATAAGTACCCATTTGATACTGGAGCCATTCATTCTACTTTGTGTTCTATATTAAAGCTATTTTCACCAGTATTTAAACTACATTGTCATTCACCCGTGTACTGTAAGTATGAGGTGAATCCTTTATCTAGGACCAGACGGGATGGCCGAATGAGTTAGAGCGCCCGTCTCCCGTGTTTGGTAGATCGTGGGGTGGTGCGTTCGAGTCCTGGTCGAGTCAAACCAATGACTTTAAAATTGATACTTGTCGCTTCCTAGCCAGGCGCTCGGCATTATTAGGATAGGGCAAGGACTGGTGTGCTCAGTGTCAGGATAATGTGACTGAGTGGGATATCAGGTCATGGTGCCGGCGGCCTAGTTTCCCAGTGGGACAGCACTATAAAGTCACCATGAGTGCGCACTGTCACAAGTCGGTACCCGTCCTGATATGACCTAGATGTTGCTAGGATGTAAAACAACAATACACACACACCTTTATCTAGGTCCAACAGTGAATATATTTACTCTAGGATTCTGTTCGTGGTATACACCCACCCCCTAATAGTCAAACACGTGTAAAGTACTGGGTGGAATTAGCAGGCGGCCTAGAACACAGCTCTGTAACTTGTTAGGGCGTCCCACACTCGACTGTTCATACGGGCAGTTTGTACAGACATGGGTAGCGGGGTGGGGCCTTTTGTAAACAGGCCATTTGTTTTATTTTTGTCTTCAAAGCCCCTGTCACACATCACCGGATTGAGCAACGGACAGAATTGTCTAGTCCGGGCGTCATAAGTATCAAAATGTATTAAAATGTGTCAAAATGTGATATCGGGACAAAGGCCACTGGACGAACCGACATGAAACGGACATGAACGGATAGCCAATGGACGAATTGAACTCAAAACGGACAAGAACCGTAGACGTCTGTTTGGTGGCATCCGTTCCTAGTTTTGTGCATGTTCAAAACTTGTACGGACATAAAACGGACAAACATTTATTTTTTCAGGACCTGCTAACAAGTAACAGTAACAGTAACAGTATCTGACCAGACGGTATGACCGAATGAGTTAAGCGTCCGTCTTCTGTTTTCGGAGATCGGGAGATCCAATCCCATGGGTTCGTGGGTTCGAACCCTGGTCTAACCAATGACTTAAAAATGTATACTTGTCGCTTCCTAGCCAGGCGCTCAGCATTATTAGGATAGGGCAAGGACTGGTTAGCTCAGTGTCGGGATAATGTGAGTGAGTGGGATATCAGGTCATGGTGCTGGCAGTCTGGTCTCCCAGTGGGACAGCACTATAAAGTCGCAATGAGTGTGCACTGTCACAAGTCGGTACCGTCCTGATATGACCTTAGATCTTGCTAGGACGTAAAACAACAAACAAACAAAACGAACTACACTATCCATGATACTGCCCTCTGGTGGTTCAAATTGGTTTGAGAATAGTGAGGTGGTCATTAAATCATTCGTTTATTTAATTGGTAGCTGTCCTACAATATATTTCTGACAACACCTGTCTAATGCCAAGTACACACCTACCGTTTGTGCGCACCCACCTACCGTATACGACCTAAAACTGCCCGTTTCGCGCACCAAAATCGCTATGTGTGCGCTCCCCGCGCACACCTAGCGATTGCGATTCACGACTAAAAACCCTTTTTTAGGGCTAAAACGGGCCGATTACGATTGCGATTCGTGATTCGCAATTAGAAAAATGAATCGGCCCGTTTTCAGTTTTAAGCGGGTCAGGTCGAGTCGCGAGTTTTAGTGCGCGAATCGTAAACGGTAGGTGTGTACTTGGCATAAGACCCGTGCGGGGGAAGATAGTTAGTTTGAACCCCGGCCGAGTCAAACCAATCACTTACGAAATTGATACTTGTCACTACCTAGCCTGGCACTCGGCATTAATAGGATAGGGCAAGGACTGGTTTCCTCAGTTTGTTTTTGTTTGTTTGTTGTTGTTTTACGTCCTAGCAACATCTAAGGTCATATCAGGACGGGTACCGACTTGTAACAGTGCGCAGTGTCAGGATAATGTGACTGAGTGGGATATTGGGACCTGGCTTTTCAAAACGTTAATGCGGCAACATTATAACATCGCCATCGCACTGTCACAATTCAGTGCCCATCCTGATATGACCTTTGATGTTGCTAGGACCTAAACTTTTTTTAAACTAAACTGGTCTGAGAATGCACTGGGTTATTGAACAGAACAGGCAGTGCGGGGTGTTTTGGTGGGCTGGCTCTGGTAGTGGGTGGTGGTGGTTGTGGGGGTGGTGTGTGGAGGGCTATGGTGGTTGTGGGGGTCGTGTGTGGAGGTGTGTGGTGGGAGGGTGTGTGTGTGTGTGGAGAGGGGGATGGAGGTGGTAAGCCTGCGAAGAGGAGGGTATGTGGGCAGAGACAAGTTCTGTGATCCCTGAGTCAGTGTGGGTATGTAGGGTGTTGAATAGGGAACTGCGTTGATGACGTAATGTATAGGGGTTGGCTGTGTCTATGATATATCAGCAGCAATTAATGTAATACCGTATTCTCACGGGTTAACGCCCTGAGCGTTTAAATTGGCAAATCAGTGAAGTGGGGGCGGGGGGGGGGGGGTATTTACCCACACATGGGTGTTTAAGGGGTGGGCGTTTATAAAATATTGGCCAAGTGCGGGGTGGACGTTAACCCACACATGGCGCGTTAACCCGCAAGAATACGGTAATTGTATTGTGATAGTCTGCACTGACCTCTCATGCAAGATACCACATAGACAAGTGGACATGAATAGAGTGGTTGTGCACGTAGACAAGTAGACATGAATAGAGTGGTTGTGCACATAGACAAGTAGACATGAATACAGTGGTTGTGCACATAGACATGAATAGAGTGGTTGTGTATATAGACAAGTAGACATGAATAGAGTTGTTGTGCACATAGACAAGTAGACATGAATAGAGTGGTTGTGCACATAGACAAGTAGACATGAATAGAGTAGTTGTGCACATAGACAAGTAGCCATGGATAGAGTGGTTGTGCACATAGACAAGTTTGTTTGTTTGTTGTTGTTTTACGTCCTAGCAACATCTAAGGTCATATCAGGACGGGTACCGACTTGTGACAGTGCGCACTCATGGCAACTTTATAGTGCTGTCCCACTGGGAAACCATGCCGCCGGCACCATGACCTGGTATCCCACTCAGTCACATTATCCTGACACTGAGCACACCAGTCCTTGCCCTATCCTAATAATGCCGAGTGCCTGGCTAGGAAGCAACAAGTATCAATTTTAAAGTCATTGGTTTGACTCGAGCGGGACACGACCCCACGACCCCACGATCTACCAGCACGGGAGACGGACGCTCTAACTCATTCGGCCATCCCGTCTGGTCCCAAGTAGACATGAATAGAGTGGTTGTGTACATAGACAAGTAGACATGAATAGAGTCATTGTGTACATAGACAAGTAGACATGAATAGAGTCGTTGTGCACATAGACAAGTAAACATAAATAGAGCAGTTGTGTACATAGACAAGTAGACATGAATAGGGCGGTTGTGCACATAGACAAGTATACATGAATAGAGTGGTTGTGCACATATACAAGTAGACATGAATATAGTGGTTGTGCACATAGACAAGTAGACATGAATAGAGTGGTTGTGCACATAGACAAGTAGACATGAATAGAGTGGTTGTGCACATAGACAAGTTGACATGAATAGAGTGGTTGTGCACATAGACAAGTAGACATGAATATAGTGGTTGTGCACATAGACAAGTAGACATGAATAGATTGGTTGTGCACATAGATAAGTGGACATGAATAGAGTGGTTGTGCACATATACAAGTAGACATGAATAAATTGGTTGTGCACATATACAAGTGGACATGAATAGAGTGGTTGTGCACATAGACAAGTAGACATGAATAGAGTGGTTGTGTACATAGACAAGTATACATGAATAGAGTGGTTGTGCACATAGACAAGTAGACATGAATAGAGTGGTTGTGCACATAGACAAGTAGACATGAATAGAGTGGTTGTGCACATAGACAAGTAGACATGAATAGAGTGCTTGTGTACATAAACAAGTAGACATGAATAGGGTGGTTGTGTACGTAGACAAGTAGACATGAATAGAATGGTTGTGCACATAGACAAGTAGACCTGAATAGAGTGGGTGTGCACATAGACAAGTAGACATGAATAGAGTGGTTGTGTACATAGACAAGTAGACATGAATAGAGTGCTTGTGTACATGCAGTACATGGCTAGGGCGCTAGCCCGGGAATGGCAAGAAGTGTGGGTTCGAATCCTACTTTAGGTGCAATGTTACCTTTACTTGCATCACATTTCAATGACGCTGGGGCCATGACCAGGTACAAGCTATGTGTTGTATGGTTGTTGAACCTGCCCTGTGAATGTATAATATATTATGCAAGTGCATTGCCTGTATGTGTGTGATCATAGGTATTAAGCGACTTATGATTGAAAATTAGGGGAGGGGTCAAGTATAGTTATCCTATAATAATCGAGAGGAAACTAAATTTTGAAAATTATGATTCTATCAGCCATATCCCATGTGTATTATATATATTACATATTTATGATAGATCTATATTTGTCTATTCTGTAGGTATAATTATATGTCCATAATGTATATAATATGTCTAACAATATCATCATCATCATCATCATGCTGTTGTTCGCGATGCGACAAAGACTGCTTTCATTACTTGACTGCCGCTCTCCACTTAGCTCTCTGCTGTGAGAGTGATGTCCATGAGTCGGTCTCAATGTCTCTCAGCTTCAGGTTTCTCTTGATGGTATCCTTGAACCGGAGACGAGGGTGCCCTCTCTTTCTGTAACCAGAAGACAGTTGAGAGGAGCAAATAGAGGTCTCACACCGGCAAGAACATGTCCCGACAGGCGCAAAATTATTTGTCCCTGCAGTGGCTGGTCGGGAGATGTTGGAGTTCCATACATCAACCGTCCTTGATGCTGCCACAGTGACATGGTTTTCTGTTCAGGGTTTGCTCCCTTAGCCTTCAGTTCTGTGAAGAACCTCTACCACAAGGCAATACCTGCATACCTGACAATATAGCATCATATATATCTTTAATATTTATGTAATATATCTGTAATATATCTGTGATATATCTATAATGTATTACAGATATAATATATCTATATTATATTATATTATTTCAATAGATCTATATTATATCTATATTATATCTATATTATATATATATAATGTCTATATAGCTATATTATTCGAATGCCTCGTATGATTTCCCCAAGGCGAGGGTTATGACTTGATCATTCATTTCCCCACGTTCCAAATTGCTCCAATTTGCACTAGATAAATAACGAGGTAGACAGATAGACATCACTCAATACATTACCCAGCCACACCCACCACACCCGCACAGGCACAGTCACACCCACACTCACCACACTCACACCCACACTCACCACACCCACCTACCCGAACCAACAACACCCATACATTCACACTCCCACCCACACACCCACCACATTCACACTCACACCCACACACCAAGTAGATCTGCACAGTCACACTAACACCCACACTCACACACACACATCCAACACACCCACACATGCACACTCCCACACACACTGATACCCACACACCCACTACACCTGCACAGTCACATTCACACTCACATTCACATATCCACCATACCCACACATTCACACTCACACCCACACTCACACCCACATACCCACAACACATCCATCACACCCACACATTCACACTCCCACCCACACACCCACCACATCCACATTCACACTCCCACCCACAAGCCCACCACACAGACCTACACACCCACCACACCCACACAAATACTACACCGGCACATTCACACTCACACCCATGCTCATACCCACACATCCACCGCACCCACACATCCACCACACCCACACATTCACACTCACACCCACACTTACACCCACACACACACCCACCACACACAGTCACACTCACACCCACCCACACCAACACCAACCATACCCACCCAGTCACACTCACACCCACCCACCCACACCAACCACATACACCCACACACACACACACTCACACCCACACAGTCACAATCACACTCACACCCACCCACACATACCCACACATCGACCACACCCACACATTCACACTCCCACCCACACTCACACCCACATACCCACCACATAGACCCACACATTCACTCACACCAACACCCACACCCACACAGTCACACTCACACCCACACTCACACCCACCCAGTCACACTCACACCCACACTCACACCCACCACACCCGCAGTTACACTCCCATCCACACAAATACTCACACCCACACACCCACCCACCTACACACCCACCACACCCCCATACTCAAATTCAAACTCACACCCGCACTCCCACAGTCACACTCACACCCACCATACACACACCACATACACACACCACACACACTCACACCCACACAGTCACTCTCCCACCCACACACCCACCACACACACCACATACACCCACACACAGTTTTCTCCTACACCGGACGCGATAGCTGAATCGGTAGATCGCAGGCGTCCCCTGCAGAAGGTCAAGAGTTCAATTCCCGGTTGAGTCAAACTAATGACTTATACAAGTTATGCTTGTCGCTACCTGGCCTGCCGTTTTCCATTACTAGGATAGGGCAAGGATTGGTTAGCTCAGTGTCAGGATAATGTCACTCAGTGGGAAATTGGGTCATGGTGCCGGCTCCTCATTGGGTAGCAGCTCACAGAGAATGCTCTGTGGAAAAGATCCGTTAAGCATGCCACCCGCATTAGTGTTCCACCCACATTAGTGTGCCACCCGCATTAGTGTGCCACCCGCATTAGTGTTCCACCCGCATTAGTGTGCCACCCGCATTAGTGTGCCACCCGCATTAGTGTTCCACCCACATTAGTGTGCCACCCGCATTAGTGTTCCACCCGCATTAGTGTGTCACCTGCATTAGTGTGCCACCCGCATTAGTGTGCCACTCGAAGTAGTGTGCCACCCGCATTAGTGTGCCACCCGCATTAGTGTGCCACCCATAACAGTGTGCCACCCGCGGTAGTATGCCACCCGCATTAGTGTGCCACCCGCATTAGTGTGCCACCCGAATTAGTGTGCCACCCGCATTAGTGTGCCACCCGAAGTAGTGTGCCACCCGCATTAGTGTGCCACCCGCATTAGTGTGCCACCCGCATTAGTGTGCCACCCGCATTAGTGTGCAACCCGCATTAGTGTGCCACCCGAAGTAGTGTGCCACCCGCATTAGTGTGACACCTGAAGTAGTGTGCCACCCACATTAGTGTGACACCCGCATTAGTGTGCCACCCGTAACAGTGTGCCACCCGCGGTAGTATGCCACCTGCATTAGTATGACACCCGCATTAGTGTGCCACCCACAGTAGTCTCCTACCCACATTAGTGTGCCACCCGCATTAGTGTGCCACCCGATTTAGTGTGCCACCCATAACAGTGTCCCACCCGCAGTAGTATCCACCCACAGTAGTATGCCACCCGCATTAGTGTGCCACCCGCAGTAGTCTGCCATCCGTGGTAGTGTGCCATCCGCGGTAGTTTGCCATCCGCGGTAATGTGCCATCCGCGGTAGTGTGCTACCCGCATTAGTGCATCCCAGCAACAGGACGCTACATGCATTAATGCCCCCTACCCCAAAAAATGAAATTAATTTAAAAAACCAAAAAACTCACCGAATTTCCTTTTTTAAATAAATAAACAAAACAAACAACAACAAAGCAAACAAACAAAAAGACAAAACAAAAACTGAGTAGTGCCCACATTAACGTTGCATAGTCCGATGAAAGCATAAAACTGTGCAAACCTGACCCAGATTTGATCCTACATTTCCAACTTTAATACTCGTGCACTCATAAAACATTGCAGCTATGGCACACAGGACGAGGAGGCAGGAGTTGGGATAACGACGCTTTATCCCGGACAGCCCCCGGCGGCTTTACATTTGAGGATTTCAGCAATCCGAGAGCTGCGAGGAACAATGTCATGTGGTGATCGTAGTCAGGTAGATGAGAGTGGGATGAGTGAGGTGAGACAAGTGATCAAGGTGAAGTTGACGTGAGGGACAGAACAATTAGCCGGTAGCAACAGTTACTTAATGAGCAGTAATCAATTTTTGCCATTCTGGGGCAAGCATGCTAACCATTACACTGCCTAGGCTCCCTGATGCAATCACCCTATGCGTGCCTATCTCTCTATGTGGCTCCTTGCATGAGAGGTCAGTGCAGGCTACTAAACTATCTAGAGGATGGCCGAATGAGTTAGAGCGTCTGTCTCCTGTGCTGGTAGATCGTGGGTTCGAACCCTGGTCAAGTCAAACCAATGACTTAAAAATTGATACTTGTCACTTCCTAGCCAGGCACTCGGCATTATTAGGATAGGGCAAGGAGCAGTGGAATGAGGAAGACCAATCATCCGTGATTGAAACTTCCCCTGCTGAAACAACTAATGTACCAACAACAAAAACTAAAAAAATATGACAGTGAAACTCTTGCGTAGTCTTCTACGTACACAATGCTCGCTGTAGGCTGTCAGTTCCCTATCATCTGTGTACACCTTTAAGATTGAGTGACAGTGTACCTTTAAGGGTTTTACACGTGTACGGCATCTGGTCTAGATGCGCCCTCGTGAATGACTCACTTGTCATAATGGGAATATACAGGGCCAACACATCTGCACTATGTATATGATATAATATATATATATATAAATACTTATGTAGTGGCCTGAATATAACTGCTTCAGGAGTCACATTTCATCCTACCTGTAATATATTATGCATCATATATTGTATCTATTTATTTATAAGACGTAATTTATATGTTATATATAATATTTTATATATATTTTATATGTAATATATAATATATATATATATGTCATAGTAGTGTGCACTGACATCTCAGCAGGGAGCCGCATAGAGATGTAGGGATGGGTAGTGTGGTGACATCAGGGAGCCTAGGTGGTGTAATGGTTAGCATACTGGCTCGGAATGCAAAGATATGTGGGTTTTAGTCCCTCTCTAGGTGCAATATTTCCCATTTTCATCACCCCCCCACGACACTGGTTGCCGTGACTATGATCCTGTACAAGCTATGCACTGTATGATTGTTGAACCTACCCTGTATGTGTTAGTGTATTGCCTGTATGTATGTAATTGTATCCATTAAAAGAATTACAATTCCAGGGGGACGAGTGTAGTAGTCTGCACTGCCTACCTGTCTATGAGCCACATAGACAGGTAGGCATGGGTATTGTGGTGACATCAGGGGGGCCTAGGTGGTGTAATCGTTAGCACGCTGGCCCGGAATGCAAAGAGATGCGGGTTCGAGTCCCGCTCTAGGCGCAATATTTCCCATTTTCATCACCCCCACGACAATATATATGATATATAAGATATATGGGCTATATAATATATGATATAATATATTATATGTATTGTATAATATATAATGTTTATATATATAATTATTCCAGGATATTGACGACAGACAAAACAAGTGGATTTCGTAGTATAAATCTGCCTTGATTATTATATTAGCCTTAGCGATGAAGACTACAATAATTTAGTGGTACCTTACTCTTATATATATATATATATATATATTTATATATATATATACATATATATATATATATATATATATATATATAGGGGGGGAAACTCACTGCTGTGGTGCTATTAGGTCATCATCATCATGCTGTCGGTCGCGATGCGACAAAGACTGCTTTCATTACTTGACTGCCGCTCTCCATTTAGCTTTCTGCTGTGAGAGTGATGTCCATGGGTCTTAATGTCTCTCCGCTATTAGGTAGTTTGCTCTAAACAAGATAGATAGTTGGAACATGCAAATAATTCTGAGCAAAGCCTTACTTTATTTATTCTCTTTTTTTGTGGGTGTTTTTACAGCTGTTGGTTTTGTGCAGGTGATTTGTTTTTGTTGTTGATGGTGTTTTTACTTGGGAAGGGGATTGTGCCAGGATGGAAGGGGTCTGTTAGTACCACGTGACCAGAAAAGGCTGGTGCTTGTTGGTGCTGCCAGAATAAACAAGGTCATGTCGTATCGGAAGTCACGTGGTACCCACAATGCAGTACACAGCTAGAAATGACTAAAAATAGAGTTGTAGGCATCAACAATCGGCTCAACTTCCATGAATCTTACCCACCCACCCACCTCCCGAAAAATATTGAGATATATGTACACACATTTGTATGTATGTCTATACATATATAAATATATTTTACCTCGGTAAACAGCCTCAGGCTAGCCTCAGGCTAGGGAGAGGTAAGCACGTCCGGTACCAGCAATTAGCATATACAACTCACGACTGGATAACGTGTCGTTGGGTTGCTCCGGCAAAATTAGTCTACATACAAGCAAATACGCAGTAAGTATAATAAAAACTGTGGTTAGCTTAATTATGATGCATTAGAGCATCAATATGGAAAGTTTAGACTTTCGTTGGTCCAATTTGGACGAGTTATTTGGTTATAAACAACCAAGGATAGAACACTCGAGTGGGTTTCTCGAAGGAACCAAACCGGTCATTAGCGGTTATGTCAACACCCGGGTCACCGTGTGACTATGGGTAGAGATGTGGGTTTCGCCCTATCTCATGTGGAAATTCTCTCGTACTCTAATAGAGAGTAATGTTGGAGATGCTCCTGGGTTTCTTTTATAGACTCCCCTAGACAAAACTTTTTCAGGCGTTTCTCCGAGTTTCGTAGCATTTTCTCCAACTTGTTGACGTAGTAGTCACAGGTGGGAGAAGTGTGCGGAACAGAGGGATGGGCGGGCCGATACACTGGTCCCGACCCCGCGTAAGGTTTGGGCTTGACCCACAACCCACGCACAAATTTAGCTTATTACGCCTGTGTTATAACGGTATAAACACGTTCTTTAACACCAATAGATGTCCAAATGAGTTTGAAACAACCATATTGTGACATATATATATACCGGGACTGACCAAAAATGTTTGTTTCAGTTCCCGATGGCCACGAAGCGGAGTAAGCGCGGTGCAGCAGCAGCCGAGGGGCGTGTTCCGAGTGGAGTGGACGAGGAGTACGACTCCTCACCTGTGTTGTCGGCAGGGCCGTCGACACAGCCCCGGGCGCATATCCTCTCCGACCCGGACGAGGACGCAGTGCCTGATGTGCCTGCGCCTCCAGATTGGGAGGCTCGCTTTGCAAGATTGGAAAGCCACATCTTGACTGCCAAATCGCCTGTGTCTCGGAAGCGGCGTAGGCCGAGTGTCCAAGAGGATTCATTTGAGGATTTCTTGGACACAGACTCGGCGGTGGAGCTTAAGGCTCCTCCTCCTCCTTCTCCTAAACGGAGGAAGAAGAAGAAACAGGTGATTTCTTCGGGTGATGAATTCACCAAGGAGCGGGCAGAGACTGGTTTTCGCAAAAAGCGGAAGACTAAGTCCAAAAAGAAGAAGAGGAAGAGGAAATATTCTTCTTCTGATTCGTCCACTGAGTCTACTTCTACGGAATCAGACTCAGACACCATATATGAAGGGGTCTATGCGGACATTGGCACTAAAGTGGCTAAGAAGGTGGAGAAGCCAAAGGCTAAGCGGGTTAAAACCACTACGCTTATGCGCGAGACCGTGAATGGTCATTTTCGCACGTTCAAACCGGCGGAGGTTATCTCCAAGTTAGGAGATGAGTTAACAGGCATAAAGGGTGTTCCCAACTCCATCATTAAAGAAATGGATCGGGATGTCAATATGACGGATGACCGTAAGAAGTTTGAGGATGTGTTGCACACAGTGCATAAGGCAGTGTTGGCTACCCTAACAGCTATTGTTCCTGTGGCTAATAGGATGCAGAGTGAAAATAAGTTCTCGTCTTTGGCTAAGACAATGGACAAAGGCATTGCAGTGTTAGCGGCGGCAGGTAATTACCTGTCGTATCGAAGATATGAAAATGTCTTCAAGTCAGTTTGCACAGATGCTGGCAAGGAAGTGGCTCGCTCTAAGAAGGTTACCGATAATGAGGGGAAGGAGTTTACGCTTTATCTTGCTCCAGAGCCGATTAAAGGGAAACCCTTAGATAACACCAAGATGTTTGGCGGTCAACTACAATACCTCTATAAAGAGGTAGAGACTGCAGCCAAGAGTGGCAAAAACATGGATGGCAAGAAGAAACAGGAAGTTCCTCGTTTCAAAAAGTCACGAGGGGATTTTCGTCCACGACGGTTCACCAGAGGAACCAGACCGAGTTCAAACTTCGGTCAAGGGTTTCGGGGCCGGGGCGCTCGCCCAGGCTGGACCGACAACACCGCACGGCCAATAGGTCGAGGGTTCAACTCGTCGAGACCTTTCCCCAGGGGCGGGTCCAAGTAGAGGTCCAAACACAAACTTTACAAGTCCCTGCAGCCTCTAAAAACACACAAACTGTAAGCAACTTTGTGGCTGGTAATATTAGTAATCATATTTCTGAGTGGCACAAAATTACTAGTGACCAAGAAATTATAGAAATAGTTAGGGGTGTTCACATTCCCTTTACACAAATTCCTGTACAAAGTATAATACCTTTTCCATATAACATTCAACCAGTTGAACGAGACGCACTAACTAAACAGGTACATAAATTCTTTGAGAAAGGAATTATACAAAAAGTGACACACTGTTCAGGACAGTTTATTTCAAACATTTTCTCGAGACCGAAGCCTAATGGTGATGTTCGAATGATCCTGGATTTAACAATCCTTAATAAAAGGGTGGAATATCGACATTTTAAAATGTTCTCTCTAGATACGGCACGAGATCTGATTACACCAGATGCGTGGATGGCTAGTGTTGATTTACAGGATGCATATTATACGCTTCCCATAATGGAACAATACCGAAAATTTCTTCGATTTATTTGGGATAACCAACTCTATGAGTTTACCTGCATGCCGAATGGCTTAGCTTGTGCGCCACGTTTATTTACTAAATTGCTTAAACCTGTTTTCTCGGTAATGGCGAGGAAGGGTCACATAATGTTTCCATACATAGATGATTCTTTTATTATAGCATCAACACAAATTGGTTGTGTGAATGCAGTTTTGGATTTATGTGCATTACTCACTAAATTGGGGTTTTATGTACATCAACAAAAGTCAGTGTTTAAACCAACAAAACAACTCAAATGTTTAGGGTTTATTCTGGATACACAGTCCCTTACAGTGTCGATAACAGAACAAAAACTAATTAAGTTTATGACTACAGCGACTCAGCTTATTAAGTTATCAAAGCCAAAAATTAGACAGGTTGCTGTTCTTATTGGCATAATGACCTCATATGCACCTGCTGTGTTATATGGGAAGGCCCATATTAAGTCGCTAGAAATAGATAAAAATTTAGCGTTAACACGAACTAAAGGCAATTTTGAGCGAAAGATGTTTATTTCGCAAGAAGGGTTACAGGATATTGGATGGTGGATGCAACATATAGCAAGTTCACCAAATCCAATCCGCATGGCGGAACCTAATACAGTAATTACTACTGATGCTTCGTTAGAAGGTTGGGGAGCTCATCGAGATGGGGTCACAACAGGAGGTAGATGGCTTGATGATGAAAAATCAGACTATATTAATGCACTAGAATTGCGTGCTATTTATCTGGGCTTACGTAGTTTAGTAAAGATAAATAAATCACAGGTTAGAATACTAACTGATAATACTACTGCCATGGCATATATTCGTAACATGGGTGGAACCAAATCAAAGTCTTGCAATCAGTTATCTAAACTGATTTGGAACTGGGCACAGGCTCAACAAGTCTGGCTGACTGTAGCGCATATTCCAGGGTCACAAAATACACTTGCAGATTATAAAAGTAGAAATTTCCATGACCATTTAGAGTGGTCTCTCTCTACACATTTGTTTAACTTCGTTTGTGAAAAATGGGGTACACCTGAAGTTGACTTATTTGCATCACGAAATAATAACAAGTTACCCTGTTATGTTTCTTGGCATCCTGAACCGGATGCTTGGAAAGTAGATGCGTTTGCTATTACCTGGGAAAATAATTATTTTTATATTTTCCCACCATTTAGCATTATCAGCCGAGTAGTGAGAAAAATCGGCTTGGAAGGGACACATGCGATACTGGTGGTGCCCGATTGGGACACGCAACCTTGGCTGCCAGCAGTTTCACAACTGGCAAAAGATCGTATACGATTCCCAAGAAAACTCGGGAATCTGACGCACCACGGACCGCTAGTGGTTCACGGCGACGTGTCAACGACGCCCCTATTGGCATTCCTTTTCTAAGGAAGCAGCTACAGCAATTTGGATTGGACAGAATTACTGAGGATAGGATAGTATCGGATGCCAGATGGACAATTACGGTGTTGAAATTGGCTGGAGTGGATACGAGTAAATACTCTTCCCACTCAACTAGAGGAGCCATGGTCTCCAAGGCACGGGTGCTTGGTATTTCTGTGAAAAGAATACTAGCGCATGCAGGCTGGAAGACGGCTAAGTCGTTTGCAAAACATTATAATAAACGACTAGAAAAGCCTACCGGCGTTGCAAAGCGTCTTCTCGCCAACTAACAAGAATAGGTGAGAACAAAAATTTAGAATGTTATAATAATAAGAAAGAATGATATTAAGGATAAAAATGAATTATGTAAAGGTCTCCCTAGCCTGAGGCTAGCCTGAGGCTGTTTACCGAGGTAAAATAGTATAGTTATACGAGTCTTACCTTGGTACAGATGATGGATAACTGTTGTTTTACCGAGGTATAAGCCTCGGATAGATGTGGGCTAGGGCCCTCCCGCCACACCCTGCCACATCTATTCCGTTGGTGTACCTTTTCGGTAAAGTAATAGTATCCATTGTTTGAAAGTCATTTTTATCCTCAATAAGTAGGTTAAGATTGCTGGTACCGGACGTGCTTACCTCTCCCTAGCCCACATCTATCCGAGGCTTATACCTCGGTAAAACAACAGTTATCCATCATCTGTACCAAGGTAAGACTCGTATAACTATACTATATGTAGATATGTATGTATATATATATATCTATATATGTATTTGTATAAAATGTATGCACCTCTATCCTTCAACTCCAGATGGGATGGCCGAATGAGTTGAGCGTCAGTCTCCCATTTGGGTAGATCGTGGGATTCGAACCCACGGGTTTGAATCCTGGTCGAATCAACCCAATGACTTAAAAATGTATACGTGTCGCTTCCTAGCCAGACGTTCAGCATTATTAGGATAGGGCAAGGACAGGTTGGATCAGTGTTAGGATAATGTTACTGGGTGGGATGCCAGGTCATGGTGCTGGTTGCCTGGTCTCCCAGTTGGGCAGCACTATAAAGTCACCATGAGTGTGCACTGCTACAAGTCGGTATCCGTTCTGATATGACCTTAGATGTTGCCAGAACGTAAAACCAACCAACTATCCTTTAATTTCCTTTCACCAAGTTGTGAACTATATCATGTTACAGTTGTAAAAATACATCTTCGAATGACTCCTGCGGTTAAGGGCCATACTATTTGTACTGTTTGCAGAACCATCTCTATTGATCTCACAACCATACTTAAATTCAATCATTTACTACATTTATAGCAACAATTTAAAGATAATGAATTATTGTTTTTACATTAAGCTAATTAAGTGTGTGTGGTGTATCTAGTCAGGATGACACATTCTGTGTATGCATTTCTAAGTATGTGCTGTTTTAGGGTTTTTTTTATGCGGGGTTATTTCAATACATCATGGGTTTAGTTATAATCTAAATTTACCTAAGTGGTTGTGATGTATCTAGTTTATAGCAAGCATTCCACGTGTGCATTATTCTGAAGGCCCAGTCACACCTCAGCAGATTGGGGTACCGGATAGAAAATGGACAATGTCCGGTGAAATACGGCAATATACGGTTTATATATGGTTGGCATCCGGCGTGTCCGTTCTGTGTCCGGTGGTGTCTGGTGTGTATGGTAACAAGTTTTGAACATGCACAAAACTTGTACCGGACACCGCCGCACTGAGGTGTATGGTTAGTGTCCGTTTTAAGTCCGTTTAGTCCGTTTTGTCCGGTTCATGTCCATTACCCATCCGTTACGTCTCCGGTTTGCTTCCTGCAGAGTCCATTGAGGGTGCTGCGGGAATTCGGTCTGTCAGGTTTTTTTATCTGTTTTCGGCGCATCCGTGATCAGTCCGGTAGGTGTCCGGTTGGTATCCGGTCCGTCCGTTTGACATTCAGTTTTCGCCAGTCGGTTGACCGTTGCTTGTCTGTTGTTATCCGGTGTCGTCCAGTTATTGTCTGGTTGTCATCCGGTTTTCGTCCGGTTATCGTCCGTTTATCATCCGTGTATCGTCCGGTGGCTATTCGTTAATGTACGTTCCTTGTCCATTGAAAGCACAACATTTCGACACATTTCGATACATTTTGACACCGAACACCAATGGACTAGACAATTCTTTGTACGGTGGTGTCCGGTACTCAGTCCGGTAAGGTGTGACTGGGGCTTAAGGGATGTATGGGCTTCCCATCCAAGAAGTCAAAGCAATGACTTATAAAACCAATACTCGCCGTCACCTAGTCTGGCACTAATGTGACTGAGTGGAATATCGGGTCATGGTGCCGGTGGCCTGGTCTCCTAGTGGGACAGCACTATAGAACCATCATGAGTGAACAGTATCTCAAGTCGGTGCCCGTCCTGATATGACCTGAGTGGGATATCGGGTCATGGTGTTGGTGGAGACATATCCCTGTGGGGCAACACTATAAATTCGGCATGAGTGTACGCTGTCACTTTAGGTGTTGCTAAGACATGCATACAAGAAAAGAAATTCTCATTTGATCTTTTCTTTTTATTTGCCCTCCGTCTCCATCACCTGGGACCGGATGCAATGGTTGGAGCACTGGTTTCCTGTGCGGAAGGTCGTGAGTTCGAAACCCGGCCAAGTCAAACCAATTACTTACAAAATTGATACTTGTCACTACCTAGCCATTAATAATATAGGGCAAATACTGGTTAGCTCAGTATAAAGATAATGTGACTGAGTGAGAAATCGGGTCATTGTGCTGGCGGCGAGGTCTCCTAATGGGGAAGCACTATAAAGTCGCCATGAGTGCGCACTGTCCCAAGTCAGTATCCATCCTGATATGACCTTTGATATTACCAGGATGTAAAACCCCAGAAAACTATCACATGGGGACTGGCGAACAGGTAGTCATGGCTCGGTGTTATTGGAATTCCTTTATTTCTTAAGGGCGGATGGGCAAGTATTGGAGGTCCTTTTTGGGGGGAGGGAGGGATCTTTATTTATTCTCCTGAGAATTGTTGCCATCACTTCTGGGTGAAGAGGCTATGACAGTTGACACCAGAGGCGCTGCATTACAATATATGCTAATATGGTTCCAGTCGGTTACAGGGCACACCCTGTATCCAGATTGATCCCGGGCTACCGGACGCAGTGGACGAATTGGTAGAGCGCGGGCCTCGCGTGCGAGACATCGGGATGTAAAAATATACGGATTTTCGGTTAAGAGTTATATATTGGCAGAGAGCATTATTAGTCTTGGGCGACGGAGTGGGGACGATGTTATATAAACTAAAAGTAATAATATCCCACTCCCATTATGACATGATATAAGCTGTGTGAAATATATGTTCATATATTATGCCTGAGATTAATGAAGAGATGTTCCTATATAAGAGGCAGTACATGATTGTTGAAATGTTTCTCTATGCATCCATAAAGAGTGCAATTGGAGAAAAGACCATTTTAACAGAGATCTATTGTAACTGTTTGCAGCTACCTGTCCCTACATGACCACTGGGTGGGCCCACCAGCCTAATCTGCATATACACAGAGGGCACCACCTGCAGCTTGGTTGAGTGACAGCCACCCCTACTGGGGGGTGCCACCCACCCAGACTGTGGAGGTGCCTGATTGGCTGGCTGAGGACTGCCCAGTCACCCACTTCCCATTGGCCCTCTGACCACACTAGCCTCAAACCAAGATCATATTTTCTAGGCTCTGCTCCAGACCCCCTGGAGAGAGATCACTCTACTCCTGGCTCTTGAGTGAGACACACCTACTCTTGAGCAGGAACCCCAGACACTCTGTCTGATGCTGGCTAAATTCATATATTCCAATTGAGTGTAACACAGCCATAGGACTCCTGTCCCATGGGCTGTGTACACTGCTTTCTATACAGGCTAAAGAGGTAATGATATCTTGTGTGGCTAGAAGGTAAGGGGAGTGGATGGTAGGTCACTGGTAGGTGGACAGAAGTCGGTGTTAATAAAGCACAACTTCCCCACTGTTTATCTGAGTGACTTGTCTTCATTCTTCCTTCATATTGGTTAAATGAGTTGACAGATAAGAGATAATGACGGGGAGAGTTTTGTCATATTATCTGGTGTCCCAAACGTGGCCGGGCATCCAGTAATATCACAGTGGTGACCACAACGAAGTGTCTGAAACTCAGACAGACGACAGAAGAACTCTGTGATGACGACGAGAACACCCGTGATGACGACACACATCATCGATGGTCAGGTAGGGTCCAGTTTTGTGCTGTTACCACTTGTGTTGGGACGCTGGGGCGTCGAGATGGGGGTGAGACACTGTGTACCGCTATTTGTAATGAAATTGATGCATGTGTGTCGAGATGTGTGTGAAGGGGAATGTGTGAAGGTTGATATATATGTTGTGGATACATGTATGTATGTAACAAAGGCACACACAGGGAGACAAGGATCATCACAACCACACGGCATGCTCACTGCCAGCACACACACAATACATAAAACAAAAAAGAATGTGTGTCGATATATGTGTGATGTATATGTATGTATAATGAGAAATTAAGGGAGAAGAAAAATAAGAAAGCTTAGGTTGCTAGTACGTTCTGTGTGAGGCTAGTACGTTCTGTGTGAGGCTAGTACGTTCTGTGTGAGGCTAGTGCGTTCTGTAGGAGACTGATAAAAGTATGTTTTAATATTTTTATTATTAAATTGGGTGGAGTCCGTTTTTCGTCCGGTTCTGCCCCGATATATGTTTGAAATTCGGGAAGGCCGTAGTAGTGGTGCGCGGCGCCGATGGTTCGGGTTAAAGAATAATATAAATTTATATATAGTTGAAGTTGGGAGTGTGCGCGTGTCGCCGCCAGAACCACACCAGTGTACGAGGCTATTCGAAATTTATATGTTATTAAATTCGGCGCTCAGTCAGTTCTTGTCCGATTCGCGCTAAAATAACGTATTTCGCGTTAAGATAACGTATTTCGCGTTAAATTAACGTATTTAATGTTAGAATAACGTATTTCGCGTTAAGATAACGTATTTCCCGTTAAATTAACGTAGTTTGCGTTAGAATACCGTATTTTGCGTTAAAATACCGTATTTCGCGTTAAAATAACGTATTTCTCGGTAAAATAACGTATTTCGCATTAAATTAACGTATTTAATGTTAAAATAACGTAAATTAAAGTATGTAATGGTGACTTAACGTATTTTATTGGTAAAATAACGTATGAAATGGTAAATTAACGTATTTTATTGGTAAAGTAACGTAATTAATGGTAAAAGCAACGTATTTAAGGGAAAATAATGGCAGTTAATGGAAATTGGTCCAAAAGTGTAGCTAGTCAGTAGGAGTGGCGAGGGGGCAGTAGCTAATAGAATATTAGTAATCGCACTCCTTTTGCTAGTCTAATTTTAGCAGGATAAACCAACTGCAGAAGGGATCAATAGAAAGTGTGGAAAAGGCTTAAAGGAATTAGTATATGGTAGCAGGATAAACCAGCTGCAAGCGGGATCAATAGAAAGTGTGACAAAGGCTTAACAGAATTAGGCTATTTTTAGCAGGCATAGTGGTTGTAAAGTAAGCAAGGGCTGCACACATAAAGCCATGCACCAACCGTGTTTAGACACGTCGACAAAGTAATTGTGTTTTGAAGTGGGTGTTTGAATTTAGCCTGGGAGCTACAAGCAACAGTTATGCAACCCACCCTTTGTATCCAGCCAACAGTGTTACTGACTGGGGAAGTTAAAGGGGCATAGTCCAAGGGTTTGGAGTTTCTCTCAATTTCAGAGATAAAAACATAGTAGGTTGTTCATTGTAATACACCTGCCTTGGCTTGGGGTAACCTTGTTGAATTGCCAACTGTGGGATGTTGAGATGGAAACATGCTAAATTAATTTTGGCATGCTTGCCAATACTCTATCACCATAGGCTTGTCAGTAACAAGGTCTAGTAATCTACTCAACAGTATCCCCTTATATGTGACAACAAATGTTTAATAAGTGCACTGGCATCTGAGTTAAATATGTGGAATCAAATCTAGATGGTTGGTTTGGTTTTGAGAAATATTGTGTTTCAAATGAACAGTGCAGCTTTAACGTAGTGGGGGCTGTCCCATTAGGAAGGTGACCCACCCTGACTGTGTGTAGGGGAGTGTAAACTGAGAAGAGTATGTCGACAAGTTAATTAGTTGGACATTGATATACATCGATTTATACTTTATTTGAAATATATCGACAGAGTTGTGCACCAGTACGTCGATTTATGTTTTATTTGAAATATATCGACAGGGTGGTGCGCCGGTATGTCGATTTATATTTATTTGAAATATATCGACAGAGTTGTGCGCCGGTACGTCAATGTATATTTATTTGAAATATATCGACAGAGTTGTGTGCCGGTACATCGATATGTATTTTGGTTGAAATATATCCACAGAGTTGTATGCCGGTACGTCGATATATGTGTTTATTTTGGAAATATATATATCAGGTAGGAGAGTTGTACATTTGTACGTCGATATATATATTTATTTTGAAATATGTATATCAGATAGGAGAGTTGTATGCCAGTACATCAATTTATGTGGTGAATATATGCACATACAGGTAGAGTTGTATATCTTACTTTAGCTTTAAAGTAACTTAAGTTAATACAAGGGATAAACCTGGATAGGTTTAGAGCTTCCAGGGCCAGCTCCAGAGCTTCCAGGGCCAGTGAAGTAGATAAAAGGAGGGGCATTGTGCCAGGTGTCAGTACAGACAGCACAATGGCAGAGGCAGAATTGAATAAGGGGTTTGCTGACTGGTTCACAGCTGGGGTGGCAACAGGACAGATACCAGCAGATGGGGATAAATTATTATATTTAACTCAATATGCAGCGGGACAGTTGGAAGCCCAGGCCAGAGTGCTGCGGGAAGCCAGGGAGCATAGGACTGGACCTAGCCAGGAGCAGGCCAGGATCGCGGAGGAACGAGCAGTAAGAGAGGAGCGCCTGGCGCTAGGGAGAGATCGAATGAAGTTAGAGGAGAGAGCTGTCCGGGATCTTAAGGACCAGGGAAGGCAGATAGCTACTGTGGATGGTTCAGATCTGGGTGTGTTGAGGAGCTGGGTAGAGCAGGTTGGCCGGGCAGGTAGAGTATCCGGGGCCAGAGGGGCAGATGTCGTAAAATTTGCACTCAGTCACTCTAGTGGCAACCTCCATGAGGTCATATATTCAGTATATGAAGATGATGCTAACAGCTCATGGGAGGAGGTCCGGGAACGCCTGGTTGGACTGTTCTTAACAGCCAGGGAAGCCACTGCCCTAATTGACATAGTATTCTCACTCAAGCAAGAGAAAGGGGAGCTGATGTTGGCATACTGTATGCGATACAGTACGGCAGTACAGAGGGCTTGGCCAGACAAAGGACTGAGGAAGATAGGTGCAGTACATGGCATGGTAATTAAGAAGTTTGAGGACTCCTTGATTGAGCCAGTGGTCAGGCTGAATGTACGCCTGGCCAGGGCAGTTAGCCTAGAGGCGGCCATGTCTGTAGCCAGGGAAAACGAAGAAGGCCTGGCAGAACCAGGGGGCAGGCCGACTGGGGCTCATAGGATGGAGGAGCCCATGGAGATAGGGGCCATTGAGGGGCACACAAAAAGGGAGCCAAGTGGGGCTGGTACAAATAGGGAGGCATTGAAAACACTCCAGGGGGAGATCAAAAGCCTCCGAAAAATGCTGGTAGAGCGCACGGAGCGGCCAGTACAGGCTGCCCAAGTGGCTGTAGCACCAGCCCCACCATCAACGGTAGTGGTGCAGACTGCACCAGCACTGCCCACCCAGAGTAATACAAATAGAGGTGAGAGAAGGAGGGCGCCACGTCAGGTAATGGGGCGTGCCCCTCAAAGGTCTCACCAGGGCCCAGGGAGAGATACGGTCAGGTGTAGTCATTGTACACATAACTATCACAGTGATTATGTGGCTACCCAGGAGGAGAAGGTGCAGGCAGGTATGGTTGACCGTACTAGCGAGATCAGGTCCAGTGCAGTTGAAAAACTAGGCAAGGCAGCAGATCGAAGACCATGTATCAAGATGAAATTTGGCGGAATTTCATATTCAGGTCTAATCGATACTGGTGCCAGTAAAAGTATGATAAAGAGTAAAGTGTACAATGCTCTCAAATTGAGAGGATATGCCACAGGTAAACTCAGGCAGGGGTTGAAGCTTCGATCACTTTCAGGACATTTGATTCCTACAAGGGGAGTGGGGAAGGTCACCCTGGGGGGAGCTGAGTGTGAGTTTTGTGTAGTAGGAGAATTGGAGCATGATATCCTGATAGGGACGGATGTCATGCAGCAGTGCGATGCCGTGCTGTCCTACACGGATAGGAGTATTATCCTGAATGGTGAGGAGCACAGGTGGTTGGGTACAGAAGATACATGTGCTAGTATGGCAGGGGTAGTCTACTATATTTCACCAGCTTATTTGCAGTTGGGTAGACATCCAAATAATACAGCCAGAGAAATTAGCAGGGCTGATACTGTGGGGGCCCCAGAAAATAGAAAAAGAGGGGTAAAGGGAGATCAGGTGAAATTGGCTGATAG
>JASIRB010002020.1:0-49993 GCA_030323885.1 Branchipolynoe longqiensis | reverse complement strand
ACGTCCGTTTGATTCAAAATTAATAGAAATACAGAACCCTAACCATATCAATTTAATATAATCTGTGTGTTAAACATGTTTTCTATATGTGCTCCAGGCAGTTTGTTTCTAGAGATATTTAGCTCACGGCCATTGACAATGCATTGAGTTTGCTGGTACACGCAGTGCAAAACGTCAGTTTTATTCAGAATTAATAGAAATGCAGAACCCTAACCTTATAAATTTAATATAATCTTTTTGTTGAATTTGTTTTCTATATGTGTGCCAAGCTGTTTGTTTTTAGTGGTGTGGTTTTGGAGATTTTCACCTTTTCTCATGGCCATTGACAATGCATTGAGTTTGACGCTATGCGCAGTGCAAAGCATCAGTTTTATTCCAAATTAATAGAAATGCATAACCCTAACCATATAAATTTAATATAATCTTTTGTTGAATTTGTTTCTAAGTGGTGTGGTTTTAGAGATATTTCACATTTTCTGTATGAAGATTGTTCACAGCCACTGAGTTTGCAGTGTGACCATGTCTTGTCCTGCAGCCAAGCTGCGAGCGCACTGACCTAAATACCTGTTCTGACATCACATGAAATAGGTCTATACTGCAAACTCAATGGCTATGAGCAATCATCATAGAGAAAAAGTTAAATATCTCTAAAACGACACCACCTAGCCACAAACCGATTGGAAGAGATATAGAAAACATGTTCAAAGAAGAGATTATATTAGATTTATAAGGGTAGGGCTCTGCACATCACCTAGACACAAACCGCTGGGAACACATATAGAACACAGTGTAAAAATATATGGATTTTCGGTTCGGAATTATATATTGGCAGAGAGCATTATTATTCTTGGGCGACGGAGTGGGGACAAGGTTATGTAATCTAAAAGCAATGGTGCCCCACTCACATTGTGACATGATATAAGCTATGTGAAATATATGTTATACATGATGCCTGAGATTAATGAAGAGATGTTCTTATATAAGAGACAGTTCATGCATCCATAAAGAAGGCAATTGGAGAAAAATGACATTTTTAACATATATATATATTTGTAACTGTCTGCAACTACCTGTCACTACTGGACCTATGGCGAAGCACACCAGCCATTCCACATTCCTTAGGGCCACACCCTGCAGGCTGGGTTGGGTGGCAACTCCCCATATTAGGGAATTGCACTGACCAGTCTGTAGGGTGTGTCTGATTGGCTAGCTGTGGGAGGTCCAGTCATCTGACTTCCTTGGCCACCTGACCACACTAGTCTCATTTTAATTAATTATTCAAGAAACTGCTCCAGACACACTGGAGAGATCACTCTACTCCTGGCTCTTGAGTGAGGCAGACCTACTCTAGAGTAGGACCCCAGACACTCTGTCTGATGTTACCAAATTTCATATATCCAAATTTTGTGTGCAACAACCAGGGGACTCCGGTTCAATGGGATGTAGGCACTGACTCTAGATACAAGAGAGGTAATGAGACTCTGTGTGGGCAACAGGTAAGGGGTCAGGGGGATAGGTCACTCGTAGGTGAACAGGAGTTGATGCCATTAAAGCACATCTTCACTGTCATTCGTTTGTGACTTGTCTTCCTTTCTTCCTTATGAGTTTGTTGATGAGTTTATTTAAGGGTTGATTAAGGGAGGCATCACAGGTGAAATGAAGGGGAAAAGTTTTATGGTGTTATCTTGGGCTCTGAGCGGCCGAGTAACCCAGTAATACTATGACATGTTTAACAAAAGGATTATATTAAATTGTTATGGTTAGGGTTCTGCATTTCTATTAATTTTGAATAAAATTAACATTTTGCACTGCACGTATCGGCAAACTCAATGCATTGTAAATGGCCGTGAACAATCTTCTTACCGAAAAAATGTAATATCTCTAAAACCACACGACCTAGACACAAACCACTTGGAACACACATAGAAAACATGTTTAGCAACAAGATTATATTAAATTTATACGGTAAGTGTTCTTGATTTATTTAATTTTGACTAAAACTGACGTTTTGCACTCCGCATACCGGCAAACTCAATGCATTGTTAATGGCCGTGAGCAATCTTCTTACAGAAAATATTTAATATATCTAAAACCACATGACCTAGACACAAACCGCTTGGAACACATATAGAAAACATGTTTAACAACAAGATTATATTAAATGACGTTTTGCACTGCGCATACCGGCAAACTCAATGCATTGTCAATGGCCATGAGCGATCTTCTTACAAAAAAAATGTAATATCTCTAAAACCATACGACCTAGACACAAACCGCTTGGAACACAAAGAAAACATGCTTAACAAAAAGATTATATTAAATTCATAAGATTAGGGTTCTGGATTTCTATTAATTTTGACTAAAACTGACGTATTGCACTGTGTGTACCGGCAGACTCAATGGCAGTGTGTCTTCGTTCTGCAGCCAAGGTGCACGCGCATACACGATGTTAGTAAACATTGAAATAGGTCAATATGCTATACTTCCAGATTTGGTCGGCTGAAGACCGGCTACGTGTGTAACCACCCTCCCCACAGAGAGAACTATCTGCACCACTCCACACCCACCCGCACCTCTCCTCCAGGTGGACCAAATCTCCGCCACCTCTACTCCACACACTGACATCCTCCAGGGGACCGCCTCGCCCCAGTCAATCCACTCCCGTTCGGAGACTGACGGGCATACGGCAGCCACGGTTGGGGGAGAGTGTGCTGCAAGAGGCAGGTCGGGTCTGGTGTATGGAGACTGACAGGTATACAGCAGCCACGGTGGGGGGAGAGTGTGCTACAACGTAGTGAACAAGAGGCAGGTCGGGTCTGGTGTCCGGACAGTGACGGGGTGAGAGTGCCGGCACCATTGTGTGTGTGAATACAGACATGACTAAAGGCTGAGTACAGTTGGACACACGAGGGTCACTTACTGCACACAACACAGGCGCAGCCGAACAGCGCAACAACCTGGGCTCCTTCTGGAGATCAAGGAACGTCACCGGGCCCAAACTCTGCACTCCCCATCCCGCAGCCGCACCCCCACACTCTGCACCCCCCATCCCTCACCCTCACCCCCCACACTCTGCACTCCCCATCCCGCACCCCAAACCCCCACACTCTGCACTCCCATCCCGCACCCCACACCCCAAACCCCCACACTCTGCACTCCCCATCCCGCACCCTCACCGCACACTCTGCACTCCACATCCCGCACCCGCACCGCACACTCTGCACTCCACATCCCGCATCCCCACACTCTGCACTCCCATCCTGCACCCGCACCCGCACACTCTGCACTCCCAATCCCAATCCCGCACCCCTACACTCTGCACTCCCCATCCCGCACCCGCATCCCCACACTCTGCACTCCTCCCCGCCCCCCTTCCTCTCTCACTCGACCATTCGGCCTCTCCGGTCAGCAGAGAAGCTGGGAGCGAGAGAGTTGCGTAACTCGTGTGGCGCTGGTGGGGGACGCCGTGCATTTACAATTGATTGCTCCTCCCACACCTCCCCCACATCACGTGTTCAGAGTCTGTGACGTCACTCGTCGTCACCACCAACTTACGGGACTGTTGGGCTTCATCGGTAGGCGGAGGTGGGAGCTGGTAGGACTGCTGTTGCCGCTCGCACACAACACGACGCAGTCACTGACGGGAGGACCCGCCACCGGACGGCCGCACCCAGCTACAGGAGGACACCCAGCAGTGAGTCAGGGAGGCCACAGAAGGCCACACGCAGGAGGGCACACACGTGAGGACGGTGTATCATGGCGGGGATAGCGATTACTAAAAAGGCCAAGGCGAGGAAGGCGGAGTGGGAGCGGGTGTGTAACCTCAGCCCAGAAGAGTTGGTGAGTACTCGTTCTGTACAGGTGCTCGTTCAGATGGTGATCCACTGTGTGTATTGATTGCGCATCATGTGTGTCGCCGTGTGAACGGCGAACATGTTTACTCTTATTGTGATCGTTATTGATATTAAAGCGGTTATACGATATAGCATACCCCTTCAAGCCCAACCCACATATTGTGCAATATATATATATATATATATATATATATATATATATATATATATATATATATATATATATATATATTTATATATGGGCTATAATTATAAAGGGTGGGTTGGTAAAAATAGATCAGGTGAAGACCTACCAGTGTCAGTGGGCCGCTCCAGGTCGTTATGAAGCGGTGTCGTGGTTTAGATTCTCCGTGGGTTTACATTCTATGCTCGGGGTTCTGCGCATGCGTGTATTCGATTAACACGACCCGGGCGACTCGCTCCGTTTGCTGTAGTTATGGAGAGCCGATAGTGGGGAGCTCTGTCATCGGCTGAGGGGAGTTGAGCGTGTGTGTGTATATATATATATATATATAATATAATATATAAATATATGTATACAATTGACCGTCCGGGTGGGACTGGAGGCGATAAGGACCAGATACAGCTGGCTTATTCTCGATGTCGGCATGACGTCACAACCCCGGAAAGTAGCCCGCAAAGGGTAAAATACCGCTGTGATGTGTGCTGCGGCAATGCTATGTCTATGGGAAGCATTTAATTTTGTAAAATAAATTTAAAAACTTTTATCGGAACGATTAAAAATATCTTAATGCGCGATTGAAGAGGAAGATCTGAGGTATTTAATTTAACCTAAGAGCAATTTTCTCTGAAACTATTAAAAACAGAGATAATAGTGAAAGTTGGGATATTCTGAGTGTCAGTGCCAGTGTTAGCCTTACCAGATCATGGCCTCAAAAACTATTTTCGCCAAATAGATTCAAGAACTTCCAATTGGCTGATAAAAAAAAAGCTGAATATGAAATTATAGAGAAAGATCTGAACTATTTAATAGAAACAAGAGAAATTTGCTTTGAAAGCACCAAAAAGCAGAAATCATTGTGATAGATAGGGTAGTTTTAATGTTGTTTCTATGAGAGTCGCATTTGTTTTACCCTTCGCACGCCAGTGTGGTGGTTTCAGCATGTTCCCGTGCTCAGACGTGTCCCGTTGCTTCTGCGCATGCGCGGATTTCGCATCAACTCGGGTCACCCCAGCCACTTATTGGCGCATGCGCACATCCTACAAACTCGGGTTGAATAATCGAATACGCTCGGGTGGACAGTTTGTTCTTTTTTTTTTTAATAACCGATAAAAGTACAGCAAAATAGGATTTAAAGTATTGTATCATGGCCCAGTTTACCTATATTTCCATTTCATTAATCTAAGTTATTCTTTTTTTGCACACGGGACGTGTATTTGTCGACTCCACTCGCGTGTTATATTTGAAATTCGGATGACCCGAGTCGCCTGGTTCGTGTTAATCGATTACGGCCATGTTTACTAGATTCTGACGCATGCGCAGAAGCGAGGGACACGTCTGAGCATGGGAACACGCTGAAACCACCACACCGGGAACCCCAAAAGTACCCGGATGTCCGACATCGAGAATAGGAGGTCAGAGCCCCTGACAGGTGGCACCACATGGCCAAACCTGGAACTAAGCGATGTCATGCACGAGCTGTGGTTCGTAATTGTATCTATATAAAATTGCGGAATATGGGGTTACTGCAATCATTATGTATATTTTTCTAAACATACACGCATAATAGTTTTCTTCTTTCCAAAGCCTATGTCCGGGAATAATAATTAATATAAATATAGTCATTATAGATAATCAAATGTGTATCCCCCCACACACACACATCACATCACATGCGACCCTGTGTGCTGGTCGCAGCTTCAGTCCACTTGATGTATGTGTATCCCCCCCCCCACACACACACGATGTATGTGTATCCCCCCACACACACGCTGTATGTGTATCCCCCCCACACACACAATGTATGTGTATCCCCCCCACACACAATGTATGTGTATCCCCCCACACACACACAATGTATGTGTATCCCCCCCCACACACAATGTATGTGTATCCCCCCCACACACAATGTATGTGTATCCCCCCCACACACACACAATGTATGTGTATCCCCCCACACACACATGATGTATGTGTATCCCCTCCCACACACAGACGATGTATGTGTATCCCCCCCACACACACAATGCATGTGTATCCCCCCACACACACATGATGTATGTGTATCCGCCCACACACACAATGTATGTGTATCCCCCCCACACACACAATGTATGTGCATCCCCCCACACACACGATGTATGTGTATCCCCCCACAAACACAATGTATGTGTATCCCCCCCACACACACAATGTATGTGGATCCCCCCCTCACACACGATGTATGTGTATCCCCCACACACACACAATGTATGTGTATCCCCCCACACACACAATGTATGTGTATCCCCCCACACACAATGTATGTGTATCCCCCCCCACACACACAATGTATGTGTATCCCCCCACACACACATGATGTATGTGTATCCCCCCCACACACACAGACGATGTATGTGTATCCCCCCCACACACACAATGTATGTGTATCCCCCCACACACACATGATGTATGTGTATCCGCCCACACACACAATGTATGTGTATCCCCCCCACACACACAATGTATGTGTATCCCCCCACACACACAATGTATGTGTATCCCCCCACAAACACAATGTATGTGTATCCCCCCCACACCACACACACGATGTATGTGTATCCCCCCCACACACACAATGTATGTGTATCCCCCCACACACACAATGTACGTGTATCCCCCCACACACACAATGTATGTGTATCCCCCCCACACACAATGTATGTGTATCCCCCCCACACACACAATGTATGTGTATCCCCCCACACACACGATGTATGTGTATCCCCCCCCACAACACACACAATGTATGTGTATCCCCCCACACACACACAATGTATGTGTATCCCCCACACACACACAATGTATGTGTATCCCCCACACACACACGATGTATGTGTATCCCCCCACACACACAATATATGTGTATCCCCCCACACACACACACGATGTATGTGTATCCCCCCCCCACACAATGTATGTGTATCCCCCACACACACACAATGTATGTATATGCCCCCCCACACACACAATGTATGTGTATCCCCCACACACACACACACGATGTATGTGTATCCCCCACACACACGATGTATGTGTATCCCCCCCACACACACACAATGTATCTGTATGACCCCCCACACACAATGTATGTGTATCCCCCCCACACACACGATGTATGTGTATCCCCCCCACACACAGATGATGTATGTGTATCCCCCCCACACACACAATGTATGTGTATCCCCCCCCCACACACAATGTATGTGTATCCCCCACACACACAATGTATGTGTATGCCCCCCATACACACAATGTATGTGTATCCCCCACACACACACACGATGTATGTGTATCCCCCACACACACGATGTATGTGTATCCCCCACACACACACAATATATGTGTATGCCCCCCACACACACAATGTATGTGTATCCCCCCCACACACACAATGTATGTGTATCCCCCCCACACACACGATGGATGTGTATCCCCCCACACACCCAATGTACGTGTATCCCCCACACACACAATGTATGTGTATCCCCCCACACACACACAATGTATGTGTATCCCCCCACACACACAATGTATGTGTTTCCCCCCACACACACATGATGTATGTGTACCCCCACCCACACACATGATGTATGTGTATCCCCCCACACACACATGATGTATGTGTACCCCCCCCCCCACACACACGATGTATGTGTATCCCCCCAAACACAGACAATGTATGTGTATCGCCCCCACCCCCCCCACACAAACAATGTATGTGTATCGCCCCACACACACGATGTATGTGTATCCCCCCCACACACACACAATGTATGTGTATCGCCCCCACACACACACGATGTATGTGTATCGCCCCACACACACGATGTATGTGTATCCCTCCCTCACACACGATGTATGTGTATTCCCCCACACACACGATGTATGTGTATCCCCCCCCCACACACACGATGTATGTGTATCCCCCACACACACATGATGTATGTGTATCCCCCCCACACACGATGTATGTGTATCCCCCCACACACACACAATGTATGTGTATCCCCCCCACACACATGATGTATGTGTATCCCCCCACCACACACATAATGTATGTGTATGCCCCCCACACACACAATGTATGTGTATCCCCCCACACACACAATGTATGTGTATCCCCCCACACACACAATGTATGTGTATCCCCCCACACACACAATGTATGTTTATCCCCCACACACACAATGTATGTGTATCCCCCACACACACACAATGTATGTGTATCCCTCCCCCACACAGACAATGTATGTGTATCCCCCCACACACACAATGTATGTGTATCCCCCCACACACACACAATGTATGTGTATCCCTCCCACACACAATGTATGTGTATCCCCCCACACACACAATGTATGTGTATCCCCCCACACACACGATGTATGTGTATCCCCCCCACACACAATGAATGTGTATCCCCCCCACACACACAATGTATGTGTATCCCCCCACACACACGATGTATGTGTATCCCCCCCACACACACAATGTATGTGTATCCCCCCACACACACAATGTATGTGTATCCCCCCCACACACACAATGTATGTGTATCCCCCCACACACAATGTATGTGTATCCCCCCACACACACGATGTATGTGTATCCCCCCACACACACGATGTATGTGTATCCCCCACACACACACAATGTATGTGTATCCCCACACACACACAATGTATGTGTATCCCCCCACACACACAATGTATGTGTATCCCCCCCACACACACAATGTATGTGTATCCGCCACACACACATAATGTATGTGTATCCCCCACACACACAATGTACGTGTATCCCCCCTCACACACATAATGTATGTGTATCCCCCCACACACACAATGTATGTGTATCCCCCCCACACACACAATGTATGTGTATCCCCCCACACACACAATGTATGTGTATCCCCCCACACACACAATGTATGTGTATCCCCCCCACACACACGATGTATGTGTATCCCCCCCCACACACACGATGTATGTGTATCCCCCCCACACACACGATGTATGTGTATCCCCCCTCACACACAATGTATGTGTATCCCCCCACACACACACAATGTATGTGTATCCCCCCCACACAATGCATGTGTATCCCCCCACACACATGATGTATGTGTATCCCGCCCCACACACACGATGTATGTGTATCCCCCACACACACACAATGTATGTGTATCCCCCCACACAGAATGTATGTGTACCCCCCCACACACAATGTATGTGTATCCCCCCACACACACAATGTATGTGTATCCCCCCACACACACAATGTATGTGTATCCCCCCCACACACACAATGTATGTGTATCCCCCCACACACGATGTATGTGTATCCCCCCACACACACAATGTATGTGTATCCCCCCCACACACAATGTATGTGTATCCCCCCACACACACGATGTATGTGTATCCCCCCCACACACAATGTATGTGTATCCCCCCACACACACGATGTATGTGTATCCCCCCCACACACAATGTATGTATATCCCCCCACACACATGATGTATGTGTATCCCCCCACACACACAATGTATGTGTATCCCCCCACACACACAATGTATGTGTATCCCCCACACACACAATGTACGTGTATCCCCCCACACACACATGATGTATGTGTACCCCCACCCACACACATGATGTATGTGTATCCCGCCACACACACATGATGTATGTGTGCCCCCCCCACACACACACGATGTATGTGTACCCCCACACACACACAATGTATGTGTATGGCCCACACACACGAGGTATGTGTATCCCCCCCACACAATGTATGTGTACCCCCACCCACACACAAGATGTATGTGTATCCCCCCACACACACATGATGTATGTGTACCCCCCCACACACACGATGTATGTGTATCGCCCCACACACACGGTGTATGTGTATCCCCCCCGCACACACGATGTATATGTATCCCCCCACACACACATGGTCGCAGCTTCAGTCCACTTAATGTATGTGTATCCCCCCCCCCACACACACGATGTATGTATATCCCCCACACACACACACATCAGATGCGACCCTGTGTCCTGGTCGCAGCTTCAGTCCACTTAATGTATGTGCATCCCCCCCCACACACACACACATCAGATGCGACCCTGTCTGCTGGTCGCAGCTTCAGTCCTTACTGAGGGTATTCAGAATGCATGTGTTGTGACGATGTGCACTTGTGACGACTTTATAGTGCTTCCTCCTGCCACTGGCACAATGACCTGATATCCCATTCAGTCGTATTACACTGAGTCAACATGTCCCTATCAGTGTCATGCCCTTATTCCTAGTAATGTATGTGTATCCCCCCACACACACCCAATGTATGTGTACCCCCCCACACACACAATGTATGTGTATCCCCCCCCCACACACACAATGTATGTGTATCCCCCCCCACAACACAATGTATGTGTATCCCCCCCCACAACACAATGTATGTGTATCCCCCACACACATCCGATGCGACCCTGTGTGCTGATCGCAGCTTCAGTCCACTTAATGTATGTGTATCCCCCCCCACACACACATCAGATGCGACCCTGTGTGCTGGTCGCAGCTTCAGTCCACTTGATGTATGTGTATCCCCCCCCACACACACATCAGATGCGACCCTGTGTGCTGGTCGCAGCTTCAGTCCACTTGATGTATGTGTATCCCCCCCACACACACATCAGATGCGACCCTGTGTGCTGGTCGCAGCTTCAGTCCACT
The DNA here is from genome assembly GCA_030323885.1 of Branchipolynoe longqiensis. Lineage (NCBI taxonomy): Eukaryota > Metazoa > Annelida > Polychaeta > Phyllodocida > Polynoidae > Branchipolynoe > Branchipolynoe longqiensis. Next base: position 39,178 of record JASIRB010002020.1, on the reverse strand, counting down.
TGATGTATGTGTATACCCCCACACACACACACGATGTATGTATATCCACCCCACACACACAATGTATGTGTATCCCCCCCCCCACACACACAATGTATGTGTATCCCCCCACACACACACGATGTATGTGTACCCCCCCCCCCACACACACACAATGTATGTGTATCCCCCCACACACTCACATCAGATGCGACCCTGTGTGCTGGTCACAGCTTCAGTCCACTTAATGTATGTGCATCCCCCCCCCCCCCCCCCCCCCCCCCCCCCCCCCCCCCCCACACACACACATCAGATGCGACCCTGTCTGCTGGTCGCAGCTTCAGTCCTTACTGAGGGTATTCAGAATGCACGTGTTGTGACGATGTGCACTTGTGACGACTTTATAGTGCTTCCTCCTGCCACTGGCACAATGACCTGATATCCCATTCAGTCGTATTACACTGAGTCAACATGTCCCTATCAGTGTCATGCCCTTATTCCTAGTAATGTTGGGTGGAGGGCATGATGATAGCGGCAAGAATCAAATTGATGTCTTTGGTTTGACTCTGTGTGGACTTGTTCCCGTGCCCTCCCGGACAACAAGTGGGCGGCTTCCCGACTCGAACCTCGCGTCCCGATACAAAAATAGCCCCTGGTGGATATATATGTCACAGATAACAGATAATGCCGGCCATGAACCACGGGAAGCCGAGGTCAGTCACCCGGAACGCTGGTCACGTGGTCACAGCCCGCTGGTTGATCATGGATTGGTCACGTGGTCACAGCCTGCTGGCTGGAAAATGGAGTGGGAAATATACATATATATATATATATATTTTTGTTTTACCCAATATCAAATATGGATGGAAAAAACAATCCTGTTTCTTTTTCTATATTGTGGAAAACACGTCCAGCCTGCGGTATTCTGTAGGTGTGGACCAGCCTGTTTAGTCACAGCTTCAGTCTGTTCTGTAGGTGTGGACCAGCCTGTTTAGTCACAGCTTCAGTCTGTTCTGTAGGTGTGGACCAGCCTGTTTAGTCATAGCTTCAGTCTGTTCTGTAGGTGTGGACCAGCCTGTTTAGTCACAGCTTCAGTCTGTTCTGTAGGTGTGGACCAGCCTGTTTAGTTGCAGCTTCAGTCTGTTCTGTAGGTGTGGACCAGCCTGTTTAGTCGCAGCTTCAGTCTGTTCTGTAGGTGTGGACCAGCCTGTTTAGTCGCAGCTTCAGTCTGTTCTGTAGGTGTAGACCAGCCTGTTTAGTCGCAGCTTCAGTCTGTTCTGTAAGTGTGGACCAGCCTGTTTAGTTGCAGCTTCAGCCTGTTCTGTAGATGTGGACCAGCCTGTCGGGTCACAGCTTCAGCCTGTTCTTGGGGACCAGTGGAAGTAGGAACGTGTGGGTTGTGCATGTTCCAATCAGCTCTCTATGACTGTATTAGCTGCACTGACATTGGTTAAGTAAATCGCATTAAAATGTGGATTATAGCCTATTACTGCGTGTTTCCCTAAGTGTAGGACGTGCGTACTGAAATTACTCTACCGTTTAGAAAGGCAATAACAATATAACATAATGTCCACATTATACGTCATCCCAGGGCAGACAATGATACAAATGAAAACATCCCTATATGCCAATAATTTAGGAATTGTCGCAGAAAATAAGCATATGAAAAATTGTGACTGTTAGGGAGCAGGACGTAGCTCAGTCGATAGTCTTTCCGATCGATCCTGCTCAGTGGACACATTTTCAGTTTGGGCTATTTTCCATTCCAACCATTGGTCCACAACTGGTTCATCAAAGGCTCTGGTATGCAATGTCCTGTCTGTGGGAAAGGGCATATAAAACCCCCTTGCTGCTTATCGGAAAGAGTACCCTATGTGACAGCAGCGGGTTTTCTCCAAAGAAATATGTCAGAATGACCATATGTTTGACGTCCAATAGCCAATGATAAAAATCAATGTGCTCTAGAGGCATCATTAAATAAAACAAACTTTTTACTAAAAACTTTAGGGAACTTTTTACTTTCCGAGACCAATTAAATATTGAACGGTTGTGGGGAGACATAGCGTTAACTTAAAGCTGCCTGCTCTGATGTGAGCATTACGTTTTCCTAGCCAACGTTAAATGTCATCCTACTTTAACCAACATAAATACTGGTACAATCATTAAACATTTGCACGGATGGAATATTGTGTCTATCGAAAACCTGTCACTTCCAATTGTCAGTAAACGAAGCCACACAACACAGGTGCCCGTGTAGCCCTGAATGTGGTGCGCCTGTGCTACTCTGTCATGAATCGATCCTGTGTTATTCTGTTTGAGTAAGCAAACCTTCGATGTCGAGCTTTTTGGGACGCACAGCATGTTTAGCCATCAAAGCTCTACACAGTTTGCTGTTTATAATTAAAGTTGTCTCAACTAAATTGAATTATATTATAACAATCAACCTAATATATATTGTTTTCAACACAACATGGCAGAAACTCAGAGTCATGGGATTGTGCAACTTTAATCTTCCGCACTGATATATGCTGGGCCCACTTCAGATTAGCAGTCGACAACAGTTCTATGTGTGCCGCTGTAATGTAATTGCGTTAAATTGCATGATCCGATCGTGTTCAGCTTCTGCCCCTGTTGTATGTTGATTGTTATAATATATCTTACTTTAGTTTGAATTGGCTTTTATTTTGAATGGCTAACTTTGTAGTTCTTTGAAGTGAAGAATGCTCAATTAATTTTGGAATGCATGTCGAAATGCTGACACCTTAGATATAAACAAAAAGAGGTTCTATTAATTTGAATTAGTGTTCCATTTTATATAACAAATACTTAATTTGTGTACCAATATCTAAGTTTGTTAGGTCGGATCACACCTGGGTGATTGTTTTGCTCTTAACATATGTTTTACTACTTTTAGTAAATAGCTGTCGTTATCAACCCTCCCGCCGTCAATCCGTGTCCACGGCTTATCAGAACCACCGCGATAAGCAGGTGACGTGCTTATGGTGAACCACGGCGTAAACAGGTCACATACTTACGGTGAACCATCACAGTAAGCAGGTGATGGGCTTATGGTGAACCACCACAGTAAGCAGGTGATGGGCTCACAGTGAACCACAGCAGCAAACGGGTGACCCGGTTGTACAGTGAAGCACCACAGTAAGCAGGTGATGGGCTTATGGGGAACCACAGTGGTAAGCAGATGACATACTTACAGTGAGCCACAGCGGTAAACAGGTGACATGCTTACAGTGAACCATGGCGGCCACCTCTCGTACATCAGCCCCGACAAGCTGCCGAATTCAATACATGCCCACCTCTCGTACATCAGCCCCGACAAGCTGCTGAGTTCAATATGCAGCCACCTCTCGTACATCAGCCCCGACAAGCTGCCGAGTTCAATACGTGGTCACCTCTCGTACATCTGCCCCGACAAGCTGCTGAGTTCAATACGCGGCCACCTCTCGTACATCAGCCCCGACAAGCTGCTGAGTTCAATACGCGGCCACCTCTCGTACATCAGCCCCGACAAGCTGCTGAGTTCAGTACGTGGCCACCTCTCATACATCAGCCCCGACAAGCTGCTGAGTTCAATACGCGGCCACCTCTCGTACATATGCCCCGACAAGCTGCTGAGTTCAATACGCGGCCACCTCTCGTACATCAGCCCCGACAAGCTGCTGAGTTCAGTACGCGGCCACCTCTCGTACATCAGCCCCGACAAGCTGCTGAGTTCAATACGCGGCCACCTCTCGTACATCAGCCCCGACAAGCTGCTGAGTTCAATACGCGGCCACCTCTTGTACATCAGCCCCGACAAGCTGCTGAGTTCAAAACGCGGCCACCTCTCATACATCAGCCCCGACAAGCTGCTGAGTTCAGTACGTGGCCACCTCTCGTACACCTGCCCCGACAAGCTGCCGAGTTCAATACGCGGCCACCTCTCGTGCATCAGCCCCGACAAGCTGCCGAGTTCAATACGCGGCCACCTCGTACATCAGCCCCGACAAGCTGCTGAGTTCAGTACGTGGCCACCTCTTGTACACCTGCCCCGACAAGCTGTCGAGTTCAATAAATGGCCACCTCTCATAAATCAGCCCCAACAAGCTGCTGAGTTCAGTACGTGGCCACCTCTCATACACCTGCCCTGACAAACTGCCGAGTTCAGTACGCGGCCACCTCTCGTACATCATCCCCGACAAGCTGCCGAGTTCAATACGCCACCTCTCGTACATCAGCCCCGACAAGCTGCTGAGTTCAGTACGCGGCCACCTCCTGTACATCAACCCTGACAAGCTGCCAAGTTCAGTACGCAGCCACCTCCTGTACATCAGCCCCGACAGGCTGCTGAGTTCAGTACGCGGCCACCTCCCGTACATCAGCCCTGACAAGCTGCCAAGTTCAGTACGCAGCCACCTCCTGTACATCAGCCCCGACAGGCTGCTGATTTCAGTACGTGGCCACCTCCCATACACCCGCCATGAGAAGCTGCCGAGTTCAGTATGTGACCATCTCCCATACATCAGCCCCGACAAGCTGCCAAATTCAGTATGCGGCCACCTACGGTAGTACATCAGCCCCGACAAGCTGCTGAGTTCAGTACGCGGCCACCTCCTGTACCCCCGCTCCGACAGGTTGCCGAGTTCAGTACTTGGCCACCTCCAGTACATCGGCCCCCACAGGTTGTTGAGTTCAGCACGTGACCACCTCCCATACATCAGCCCCGACAAGCTGCCAAGTTCAGTATGCGGCCACCTCCCATACATCAGCCCCGACAAGCTGCCGAGTTCAGTACTCGGCCACCTCCCGTACATCAGCCCCGACAGGTTGCTGAGTTCAGTAAGCGGCCATCTCCTGTACACCCACTCTGACAGGTAGCTGAGTTCAGTACGCGACCACCTCCTGTACACCCACTCTGACAGGTAGCTGAGTTCAGTACGTGACCACCTCCTGTACACCCGCTCCGACAGGTTGCTTAGTTCAGTACGCGGCCACCTCCTGTACATCAGCCCCAACAGGTTTCTGAGTTCAGTACGTGACCACCTCCTGTACATCAGCCCCAACAGGTTTCTGAGTTCAGTACGTGACCACCTCCTGTACACCCGCTCCGACAGGTTGCTTAGTTCAGTACTCGGCCACCTCCTGTACATCAGCCCCCACAGTGCAGTCCGTCTACTGTCAGGGACCCGTGACTAACCTGTCCACAAAGGTAGCCTAGACGTTCTACAGCCCGGCCCCTCTGTGCACGGCCCGTGTGGTGGCGGGGCTGCAGGTGGACATCAGAACAAGGTGGCCAATCAGAGCGCAGTAGGGCTAATTGACTACATCACGGTTCCGACTGAGCATGCGCTGAAAGCGGCGTTGGGAGCAAAGCAAAGGCGTACGGCCATTGAGTTTGCCAATACGCGCAGTGAAAAACGTCAATTTTATTCAAAATTAATAGAAATCCAAAACCCTAACCTTATTATTTTAATATAATCTTTTTGTTAAACATGTTTTCTATATGTGTTCCAAGCGGTTTGTGCCTAGGTGGTGTGGATATAAATAAAAACATGAATAAAATAAGTAAAACTGACTCTGGCTATGGCTCTAACACTAGTCTGAGTGCCTAGATTTTTCTAAATCTAAATGCACATGGCATAAGATGTGCTGATTATATTGATGTAAATGCAATGCTGGATAAAAGATTAATATCTTAATTTATTATATATATTTTTTTAGTTGGTATTCTATGTTTCAAACAAGAGCTGAGATGAGCTGAAACTAGCACATTTCATAGCTGCACCCAGTGTATTAGCATGTGCCATGTGCTTCTGGGGGGGGGGGGGGTGTTTTGCTCTGACGCATCCCACAATGCACCGCGCCGCTGGAACCGCGATGTAGTCTATTGAAGTGACCTTTGACACTGCCACCTATTTGGTATATATATGACGGGACCAGGCTTGGCTACCGAAGTGCCCTCTAGCGGTGTGAATGCCATAGCCGTCCGTGGTTTCCTGACAACCACCAGTTCAGCACAGCCGAGGCAGGCCGCGACATAGCTGCCTCAGCTGAACGCAACATAACCCACATATCCGGTGACACCTCTCTCTCGCCTCCTGTCCGCCTCCCGCCTGCCCGCCCACCCGCCTCCCGCCTCGCCTCACCGACCAATCGTACGTGAAGACCCTTAACAGCTTAACGCCGGCTCCCACCCTGGAACCCCCTCACTCCCCGCCCCATGTCACCGTAATTCACATAAATAACGGAGAATGGACGAGTTCGCGGTTCCGAGTGCGCATGCGCCGAAAACGGCGTTGGCAGCAAAGCATAGGTGTACAGCTATTGAGTTTGCCGATTTTATTCAAAATTAATAGAAATATATAACAATTTGGCACAAACATGGACGGAAGGATGCAATATAATAATGTAATGAATATGTTTCAGACACAACTCCCCATAATTAAGCATTTTGAAGTAAGAAATATACAATTTCAGTCACTTTACAGGCTGATGTTTACATCACCATTGATTAGCCATAAGTAATTCTTGTTCTGAATATTAAAATGTCAAATGTGTCAACAAAAACTTGTTTCAAAGAAATATATTACCAATATCTGATAAACCCTACTCATTTTCTATTTCTATATATGTCAATAACCATAGGATATAAATAAAAACATGAATAAAATAATTTATTATATATATTTTTTTAGTTAGTGTTCTATGTTTCAAACAAGAGCTGAGATGAGCTGAAACAAGCATATTTCATAACTGCACCCAGTGTATTATCATGTGCCATGTGCTTCTTGCAGGTTTGTTTTGCTCTGACACATCCCACAATGCACCGCATGGCTGGAACGGTGTTGTAGTCTATTGTACAGATTGGTTGGAGTTCTACACCCTACTTCAGTAATCATACAAGGACATGTACATCCATATTGGCACCAGGTTGTGACAGTGCACATTCTTAGTGGCTTTATAGTGCTGCTTCAATTGAAATGTCAAGCAGCAGCTATCATGAGATACCATGATGGACTATTCTTCTGTTGTCCTCGCACCAACTGAGCTAACCAGTTGGCAGTGGAAATAGCAAGTCCTAATCCACGACCTGCCGCTGGGACGTGGGCGGTAGCCGAGTCAAACCAATGACTTATAACATTGATACCTAAATAATTGTCGGTACTTAGCCTGGCACTCTGCATTAAAGTTGCATAGTCCAACAGTTTTGAATGTCTGCCATTTACTGAGATAAATACATTAGACCGATCGTTATAATCTACATTACTTCAGCTTGTTGTAAATATAGTTTATTCATTGAATAAAGTCTGTTGTCAGTCCTGTGGCACTGGTCTTCCAGACATGTGACAATACAGTTATTTACAATATATGTAGTCTGATATTGTCATCAGCAGCTGGCTCAAATCAGCTGAAATAATAATATTAATCATTCGAAAACTTACATATGGTATAGTTTGACAATTCACATCTAAAATAGTAGTTATATGTTGTAGTCATACATACTTAGATACATACATGTGTATTGATTAGACCTTTACATTACAGAGTGGTTAGGTGCATAGTTTCCCTTCACAGGTTTGTATGCCTACTGTGTTGTGAATTGCATAATTATCATGTTGTTGGAGATAGCATTTTGAGATGGAGTGTTAGTAGAAAGGTTTGTTTATTCTTTTAGATAGAGTGTGGTTAGTTTGTAGGGTTATGCTTAAAAGGTTAATACCTCGGGTGTGTTTTTGATTACATGAAGTAGTTTGAGTAAGTAGGTTGTTAGTAATGATGGGATAAACTAGGCTTGGAGGATTGTACATTTCAGTCATTTAGTAGTCTAGTACAGTCTTTATTAGTGTCTATGTTTATAGCAATACTACCAGACTGATAAAAAGTGATATACATTTTCTGAATTTGCTGGGCAAATAATTTGTAAGGTGGATAACTTGGTTTGTTGGCAGCAGGTAAAGGAGCGCGTGGGATGATGGGGGGGGGGGTGGCCATAGGTGCTTATAATAGATAGATAATTAAATATAGCGACCTCATCACTAGGCCTGTAGAAGGGCCTGATTGGCTAGGTGAATTCTTACCAGGTTCTTGAATTCTAGTTGTGTTTGTGCATGTCTAATTCTGACCGGGAGTTCATTCCATAATTTGCTGCATTTGTAGATAGGAGCTCTTGTCAGTCTATTTGTGAGTGGTTTAGGAACTTTGAGGAGTGTAGCATCCCCCTGCCTGGTAACTCTGGTAGTGCGGTTTATGTAGTTTTCATCCTTGTCTCTGATAAACATAAGAGACAGCAGATGTGCATCTCTCCTTTGGCTCAGGTATGTGATATTAGATCTAGTGCGCATCTCATTCACTGAGAGAACTTTGCCCCTATATACTGCTTTAAGAGCTTAGTTTTGGGTTCTCTGTAATTTCTATTCTTGTTGTTTTGTTAAAAGGGCCATAGATTAGATCATTATAATATATTATTGGCAGAATAGTTGCCTTATACAGTTTGAGCGCTGTGTTCTCACTCATGTAACATCTTATCTTATCTTTAAGGTTGCCATTCTCATACCTAGAATTCAGCCACGATAGTTGCTGTTTCGCATTCAGTGTAGAGTCAAATGTGATTCCTAAGTATTTGTATGGGTTCACTTCTCTTAGCACTGCATTGCCTATACATAGCTCTATATTTTGTGCTTGAGATTTTCTAGATTTTGTTCCAAATATTACATATTCAGATTTTTGTGTGTTTATGGTAAGGTTGTTATCAGCACACCAAATATTGACCTTTTTTAACACCTTGTTTACCATAGTAGCTGCCAGAATAATGTTTTTATTGTGCACTGTGAGGACAGCATCATCCGCAAAAAGTGTGAAATTAGCACCGGCAGACAGCAAGGTCATTAATAAATATCAGAAAGAGGAGTGGTCCCAAACTGGAACCTTGGGGCACTCCTGTTCTAACAGTTCTAGTGGAGGATTCTGTATTTTTAATTTTTGTGACTTCTTGTCTCTTTTTTAGGTAGTTGGATATGAACCTACATGAGCTTAAAGTAACTTTTATTTTAAATGGCTAACTTTGGAGATATTTGGAGTGAAAACATGTTGAATTAATGTTGGCAAGCACGTTAAAATTCTGACACCGTAGACTTCAGCAATAATGTATTCGATTAAATTAGCGTATTTCCCCCTTAATCGCAGACCAAATGCTAAATAAGTGTGACAGTATCCAAGTTGCATATATAAGATCAAATCTAAGAAAGTGTTCTGATTTAGAAAATGTGATGCTTCCATCGGACTATGCAGCTTTAATAGGATAGGGCAAGGACTGGTTAGTACCGTATCGGGATAATGTGACTGTGTGGGAGATTGAGCCATGGTGGCAGTGGCCTGGTCAATTAGTGGGACAGTACTATAAAGTCACGAGGATGTAAAACTCCAACAAACTGAACGCACGCTGACTGGCCTCGCCTGCAGGTCGGCCTGACTCGTGGCCTTCTCTAGTTGGTTCAGCGTGACCAGTGGTCAGATGAGAAGTGGTGTTTTAAAGGCGACCTTGGCTGTGCAGAGTGGTGTTTAAATCACGTAAGAACGCAGTTTCTGCTGAGTATGGAAACTATCGCTAATAATTCTGATGTTATTTGTTGTGCCTCGGCTTAGTTGGTGTCACTTCAGCACCGACTGCAAGCAATGCGATTTGACTGTCGATATTCCAGTAAGAGCCCTGCAGCCATTGGCTACCTGTGTTTTCAAAGGAGTCGCTGGTACCTGAGGATCACAATTGCAATGTTATTAGTCACGCTGGTAGTGAATGTATATTTAATCCTAAATCGAAAACTCGCTAGCAACAAGTCGGGAAGCCAGAGCTATATCCGAATGCAAACAGAATAAGCTTCGAGAGAGTTCTAGAACAAATGGACGAGGAGAGCATTGCACAGTACATGTCCTCAAAGAGGAAAATAAGACTGCGTGAAATATTTGCAAGATCCCAGTGATCCCAAGAACAAGCAAAATATATATTTCAATTTTGTCCATATTCAACGAACTTCTATGATAATTTCATTGGATTCTCCAAACCCTAACGTTTATGTGTATCAGTACTACTTCAATCATTTAGCTATATCACACATATATGAGTTTTAATATCTGATAGGTACATCGGGCAGAATAATTATATGTAACGGCTGACACAGTACGCACAAACCTTGTAGTAAGATTAGACGTTGAGTTGGTCGCCGCCACTGACATCAGGAAATAACATGTATCTTATACATCGAAACTTCCGTTAATTTATATTCACATAACTTCTTATGCAGCATATATAATATCCTAAATGAAGCCAACAATAATCTTATTTAGTCAAGGATATATTTATAATTAAGAAGAAATGGTCCAGTAATGGTTATTAGAACAGTTCTCGGTCTCTTGGTGGAGACTGATTCTGGCATGTTGACTTTGTCACATTGGCGGCAGTCACCTGGAGATTCGGTTCGTGTCATGTAGGGTTTGACTTTGAGTAGGCGCTAGGACTGCGGTCAGCCAGGACTGTGTGTATATGCACTCATTGAGAACTGTCCAGCAATGAGCCGTCTGGAGGATGTGTGTGTACAGAGTCATTGTGAACCGTCTAGCAACAAGCCATGTGGAGGATGTGTATGTACACACTCATTGTGAACCGTCAAGCAACAAGCCATGTGTGGGCTCTGCATGTAAGGAGTCATTGTGAACTGTCCAGCAACAAGCTGTGTGGAGGATGTATGTGTACAGAGTCATTGTGAACCATCCAGCAACAAGCCATGTCGGGGCTGTGTGTGTAAGGAGTTAATGGAGGCATTCGACTGGGACCGTTCCATCTGCAAAATTTAGGCTCTGCCCACCTGCACAGTGAACTAGGTTTTCGAATGCAAAGAGGACCAGTCAAATGGCTTCAGTGGTTTCAGCCAATCAGAAATGTTCTCTTCCATTGCAAATGGCTGCCCTGTATGGGCGTGGCCATTTGCAATTGAAAAGAACCAATCAGAGCTGTTCATTTCCATTGCATGCCCCCATGGAGGGCAGCCATTTGCAATCGAAAAGAACAGCTCTGATTGGCTGAAGCTACTGAATCTTTCAAGCTTTCCATATCAGCCATCTTGAAATACACCATGTGACCTTATGGATGGAGCCACAAGACACATTCGATTCATACTTATAGAAACCCACTTCCGGTCCCAGTCGAAAAGGAATTTGTAAAGAAATATTTTGATATGCGTATAGAAAGGGCCAGGTGAATACTTCCATTTGTGAACTGTCCAGCAAGAAGCTGTGTGGAGGATGTATGTGTACAGAGTCATTGTGAACCATCCAGCAACAAGCCATGTGAGCACTGTGTGTGTACAGACTCATTGTGAAATGTCCTAAAACGGGCCATGTGGGGGTTGCATGTGTGTACAAAGTCATTGTGAACTGTCCTGCAACATGCCGTGTGGGGGGCTGTGTGTATACAGAGTCATGGTGAACTGTCCAGCAACAAGCCGTGTTGGGGCTGCGTGTGTAAGGAGTCATTATGAACTGTCCAGCAACAAGCTGTGTGGAGGATGTATGTGTACAGAGTCATTGTGAACCATCCAGCAACAAGCTGTGTGGGGGCCTGTGTGTGTACGGACTTATTGTGAACTGTCCTATACTGGTCCATGTGGGGGTTGCATGTGTGTACAAAGTCATTGTGAACTCTCCCGCAAAATGCTGTGTGGGGGCTGTGTGTGTACAGAGTCATTGTGAACTGTGCTGCAACATGCCGTGTGGGGGGTGTGTGTGTACAAAGTCATTGTGAACTGTCCTGCAACATGCCGTGTGGGGTGTGTGTGTACAAAGTCATTGTGAACTGTGCTGCAACATGCCGTGTGGGGGGTGTGTGTGTACACAGTCATTGTGAACTGTCCTACAACATGCCATGTGGGGGCTATGTGTGTACACAGTCATTGTGAACTGTCCTGCAACATGACATGTGGGGGGTGTGTGTGTACACAGTCATTGTGAACTGCCCTGCAACATGACATGTGGGGGCTGTGTGTGTACAGAGTCATTGTGAACTGTGCTCGAACAGGTCGTGTGGGGGCTGTGTGTGTAGAAAGTAATTGTGAACTGTGCTGCAACAGGCCGTCTGGGGGCTGTGTGTGTACAAAGTCATTGTGAACTGTGCTGCAACAGGTCGTGTGGGGGCTGTGTGTGTACAAAGTCATTGTGAACTGTCCTGCAACGTGCCATGTGGGGGCTGTGTGTGTACAGAGTCATTGTGAACTGTCCTGCAACATGCCGTGTGGGGCTGTGTCTATGGAGCCATTGTGAAATCTCCTATAACAGGCCATGTGGGGGATGTGTGTGTACGGAGTCAATGTGAACTGCCCTGCTAGTTCCAACAGGACAGTGGCCAGGTTCACTTGGCCAGTGATGTCTGGTTATATATGTAGCAACCTTAGACCCCAATAAGGCAAATCACACATCCCCATTGCGGCATAGCCATTACCATCCACCACCAAGGCTGGTGTGGTGTGCTTTGCCTCATTAAGGCCTAAAATAGTTGTGATCCTCAGGTACCAGCGACTCCTTTAAAAACACAAGTAGACGATGGCTGCAGAGCTCTACCCTCTATGGTCCAGACAGCTAATTATTGTTCCGCCGGGTCCTTATGTAGTCCAGCACCATGGATTAAATGAGAAAATATTGGTAACCGTTATGTAGTACAACGCAATTCATTAAGATTGGTTGGTTGGTTGTTGGAGTTGTACCTCCTTGCAACATCTGAGGTCATATCAGAACGGGTACCGACTTGTGACAGTGCACACTCATGGTGACTTTATAGTGCTGCCCCACTGGGAAATCAGGTCACCTGCACAATGACCTGATATCCCACTCAGTGACATTATCCTGGCAATGAGCTAACGTGCACGGACGGTCGTGTAACACATATGAGGTTCATGACACCAAATTATTATTATTACTGTTTATAAAGCAAGTGGTATGTGAAATGTCCTAAAAATGTCAAGCTTTCTGTAGAAAATATTTGATTTTGGAGTCAGATTGGTTTCCATGCTATACTGCTATTTATTGCTTGTGAGCATCATTTGACCTACTTAGAAATGTCAGAATATGTTTATTTTCAATTATTCAGATGCAAAAGGACATACACATTGAGGAAGCTTGTATATAGGACTTTGACAGCATTTTGATTGTGTGTTACTGATGTCATAGTATTGGTACACAACTTCTGAGAACGACCCATATTGCCGAGGCTCATGACTCTCCAACCCGGTCATGGACTGCCGGGTTATATTACCATGTAATGTTCACTTCCCTGCTTGTGTCTCTCCAACCCTCCCACGGACTGCCGGGCTATATTACCATGTAATGTTTGCTTCCCTGCTTGTGTCTCTCCAACCCTCTCATGGACTGCCGGGCTATATTACCGTGTAATGTTTGCTTCCCTGCTTGTGTCGCTCCAACCCTCTCACAGACTGCCGGGCTATATTACCATGTAATGTTCACTTCCATGTTCAGGTCTCTCCAACCCTCTCACAGACTGCCGGGCTATATTACCATGTAATGTTCGCTTCCCTGCTTGTGTCTCTCCAACCCTGTCATGGACTGCCGGGCTATATTACCATGTAATGTTCGCTTCCCTGCTCAAGTCTCTCCAACCCTCTCATGGACTGTCGGGCTATATTACCATGTAATGTTCGCTTCCCTGTTCAGGTCTCTCCAACCCTCTCAGGGACTGCCAGGCTATATTACCATGCAATGTTCGCTTCCCTGCTCAGGTCGCTCCAACCCTGTACATGGACTGCCAGGCTATATTGCCATATATTATACGTCTCCCTGCTCAGGTCTCTTTGGGATCACCAGATGACCCTTGTGCACTCATGCGATTTTGTGCAGATCGCCTGATGCCATATTCATCAAAGAGTAAGCGCAATTAGCAGGTCACGCTCAGAAACTGGGTTTATCTGTGCTAACCTTGTTGGTGGTCATACACAGCATCTCCATGACACCCCGTCCTGATATGACCTTAGATGTTGCTAGGACGTAAAACAACAACAAACAAACAACAACAACAACATCTCCATGACACACTTCCAAGTTTCAGCATGTCTGCCCTCGGCATTTTGGAGGCTGTTGTTTAAAGTTGCATAGTCCGATGACAGCATTAATTTGTTTAAACTAGGACACTTACTAGATACGCTATTACGTAGCTTTGATATTTGTGCATATTTCGTGCGACACAGAAGACAATTTTAGGTCAATATATTAGAACATGTTACTGTTCAAAGCTATGGTATCAAAGTTTTGATGTGCATACTAAATTATTGTCGCCTGCTTTCACTTCAAACATCTCTTTGAAATAGAAGTTACTTGAAACTTTAAGCAAATAGAAATCTAGTCTATCCCTGACCTGCCGCATATTGGCTGACCTAGCACAATCCTGATGCTAATTTCAAGTGACAAATGTCCAGCAGAGGCTGCGAAGGAGTCATCAATCATCGCAACCCGTCGGTGGGTTCAAGGACGCCTTCCTTCCTCACATCCCGATTGTTTGAGTCTCCGTTCTATAATAAGACTACCATACTGTACTGCATTATACTGTACTGTACGATACTATACTATAGCGTATTATGCTTGCTATACTCTAGTATACTGTACTCCTATTCTGTACTATTATATACTTGCTATACTGTACTGTACTCAGAGCCTGCACTGTTTGTGCCAGCTGCTGGTTGGGGCAGGAGACAGCGTGGGTTTTACGGCTGGCGGGATTTTGATCTGGGGACATTAGAGCAGGTTTTACAGCTGGCGAGATTCAGTTGCTGGAGGCAGTGGGTTTTGCGGCTGGCAGGATTTTGATCTGGGTACATCAGAGTGGGTTTTATGGCTGGCAGGACTTTGATCTGGGGACATTGGAGTGGGTTTTCATGACTGGCGAGATTCAGTTACTGGTTGGTGCTGGAGACAGCAGGTTTTACGGCTCGCAGGACTTTGATCTGGGAACATTGGAGTGGGTTTTTATGGCTGGCGAGATTCAGTTGCTGGTTGGTGCTGGAGACAGCAGGTTTTACGGCTGGCAGGACTTTGATATGGGAACATTGGAGTGGGTTTTTATGGCTGGCGAGATTCAGTTGCTGGTTGGTGCTGGAGACAGCAGGTTTTACGGCTGGCAGGACTTTGATCTG
Organism: Branchipolynoe longqiensis; assembly: GCA_030323885.1. Lineage (NCBI taxonomy): Eukaryota > Metazoa > Annelida > Polychaeta > Phyllodocida > Polynoidae > Branchipolynoe > Branchipolynoe longqiensis. Next base: position 24,017 of record JASIRB010002020.1, on the reverse strand, counting down.
GGGAAATTGGAGTGGGTTTTTATGGCTGGCGAGATTCAGTTGCTGGGGACATTAGAGCATTTGAATATTCTCCCCTCCGGTTTCCATAGCAATGAGAAGTAAATCTCATGTGCAAAGTACCAGTGTTGATTTGGGTATCGACATTGTTGGGTTATACTGCCGAGACTCTAACGCCAAAGTTATTCCCAATCACCAACGGTGAGTAAATGTCCAGTTTGGTTGAACAACCTGGATCCCAGGCTCCACCAGTGAGGCAGGTTTTGCCATTGCTACTCCTGTTTTTAGACATGTACTATTAAAAACATCATTACTGACTGCTCCTAGACCACAGAATGAGCGCTGCACTGTGTGCCTTTATTGAGCCCGATGAGTATTGTGTGAACAAGTCATGTATTTGTTTTCTGCCAGGCCAGGCGAGTTCCATATAGGATTATAAATGTGATGTCTAACGCATTATACAAGTATAAATACTGGAAGTTCTGTAAGCACCCATCTCAGCCTTCAACTGCCTCGCTCTGCAACTATCAAACTCGACTGGTGGCGTCACCTAGCTATGCCTCGCCGTGAATATGGCCTATGCTGCCGACACGGCGTAAAGCAACCACCGATCAATCAATCAAACCTAGCTATGCCCACCTCACTAACTGTTCGTCACTGCCTGTACCCATGTTACCAAAAAGTAGTATATATATACCGGTACGAGGTACTTGCTGTGCATACTTATACGTGTGTGTATTTTTGTATGTACATGTATATTATTAAAAGGAGATTCAACATACAACCATTACATTGACAAGACTAAACAATATTAACCCAATTTGATCGTAAAATGAAACCAAATTACAAAAGAGTGATTTGCACAAATAGTATCTAATGGTCAACTTGACATGCAATCACAACATCGTTCTAAATAAGACGCCTTTCTTCTAGCGACACAATATTGATGCCACATAGTATCTTTCCATTAAAACACCATCAGATGTCATCAAGTAGTTTCCATTCCTAGGATCCAGCTGAGTCGGTCCGACATTGTATCGTTATCAGTGCCTGTCTGTGTAGTGATACTGCCCCGCCCACCATCACCCGACATCACCTACTGTAGCTGTGTCATCATGTGACTAGTAACTAGGTCATGCTGCCATTATCAGTGCCTGTCTATGTAGTGGTACTGCCCCACAACCATCACTTGACACCCCCTACTGTAGCTGTGTCATAATGTGACTAGTAACTAGGTCATGCTGCCATTATCAGTGCCTGCCTATGTATTGGTACTGCCCCACAACCATCACTTGACACCCCCTGCTGTAGCCCATGTCATCATGTGTCTAGTAACTAGGTCATGCTGCTGTTATCAGTGCCTGTCTATGTAGTGGTACTGCCCCACCCACCATCACCCGACACCCCCTACTGTAGCTGTGTCATCATGTGACTAGTAACTAGGTCATGCTGCCACTATCAGTGCCTGTCTATGTAGTGGTACTGCCCCACCCACCATCACTCGACACCCCCTGCTGTAGCCCATGGCATCATGTGACTAGTAACTAGGTCATGCTGCCATTATCAGTGCCTGTCTATGTAGTGGTACTGCCCCACCCACAATCACCCAACACCCCCTACTGTAGCATGTGTCATCATGTGACTAGTAACTAGGTCATGCTGCCATTATCAGTGCCTGTCTATGTAGTGTTACTGCCCCACCCACCATCACCCGACACCCCCAGCTGTAGCCCATGTCATCATGTGTCTAGTAACTAGGTCATGCTGCCATTATCAGTGCCTGTCTATGTAGTGGTACTGCCCCACCCACCATCACCCGACACCCCCAGCTGTAGCCCATGTCATCATGTGACTAGTAACTAGGTCATGCTGCCATTATCAGTGCCTGTCTATGTAGTGGTACTGCCCCACCCACCATCACCCGACACCCCCTACTGTAGCTCTGTCATCATGTGACTAGTAACTAGGTCATGCTGCCATTATCAGTGCCTGTCTATGTAGTGGTACTGCCCCACCCACCATCACCCGACACCCCGTACTGTAGCCCATGGCATCATGTGACTAGTAACTAGGTCATGCTGCCATTATCAGTGCCTGTCTATGTAGTGGTACTGCCCCACCCACCATCACCTGACACCCCCTACTGTAGCTCTGTCATCATGTGACTAGTAACTAGGTCATGATGCCATTATCAGTGCCTGTCTATGTAATGGTACTGCCCCACCCACCATCACCCGACATCCCCTAGTGTAGCATGTGTCATCATGTGACTAGTAACTAGGTCATGCTGCCATTATCAGTGCCTGTCTATGTAGTGGTACTGCCCTACAACCATCACTTGACACCCCCTGCTGTAGCCCATGTCATCATGTGTCTAGTAACTAGGTCATGCTGCCATTATCATTGCCTGTCTATATAGTGGCACTGCCCCACCCACCATCACCCACCATCGCCCGACACCCCCTACTGTAGCATGTGTCATCATGTGACTAGTAACTAGGTCATGCTGCCATTATCAGTGCCTGTCTCTGTAGTGGTACTGCCCCACCCACCATCACCCGACACCCCCTGCTGTAGCCCATGGCATCATGTGACTAGTAACTAGGTCATGCTGCCATTATCAGTGCCTGTCTATGTAGTGGTACTGCCCCACCCACCATCACCCGACACCCCCTACTGTAGCTGTGTCATCATGTGACTAGTAACTAGGTCATGCTGCCATTATCAGTGCCTGTCTATGTAGTGATACTGCCCCACAACCATCACTTGACACCCCCTGCTGTAGCCCATGTCATCATGTGTCTAGTAACTAGGTCATGCTGCTGTTATCAGTGCCTGTCTATGTAGTGGTACTGCCCCACCCACCATCACCCGACACCCCCTACTGTAGCTGTGTCATCATGTGACTAGTAACTAGTTCATGCTGCCATTATCAGTGCCTGTCTATGTTGTGGTACTACCCCACAACCATCACTTGACACCCCCTGCTGTAGCCCATGTCATCTTGTGTCTAGTAACTAGGTCATGCTGCTGTTATCAGTGCCTGTCTATGTAGTGGTACTGCCCCACCCACCATCACCCGACACCCCCTACTGTAGCTGTGTCATCATGTGACTAGTAACTAGGTCATGATGCCATTATCAGTGCCTGTCTATGTAATGGTACTGCCCCACCCACCATCACCCGACATCCCCTAGTGTAGCATGTGTCATCATGTGACTAGTAACTAGGTCATGCTGCCATTATCAGTGCCTGTCTATTTAGTGGTACTGCCCTACAACCATCACTTGACACCCCCTGCTGTAGCCCATGTCATCATGTGTCTAGTAACTAGGTCATGCTGCCATTATCAGTGCCTGTCTATGTAACGGTACTGCCCCACCCACCATCATCCGACACCCCCTACTGTAGCTGTGTCATCATGTGACTAGTAACTAGGTCATGCTGCCATTATCAGTGCCTGTCTATGTAGTGGTACTGCCCCACAACCATCACTTGACACCCCCTGCTGTAGCCCATGTCATCTTGTGTCTAGTAACTAGGTCATGCTGCTGTTATCAGTGCCTGTCTATGTAGTGGTACTACCCCACACACCATCACCAGACACCCCCTGCTGTAGCATGTGTCATCATGTGACTAATAACTAGGTCATGCTGCCATTATCAGAATCTGTCTATGTAGTGGTACTGCCCCACACACTGTCACCCGACACCCCCTGATGTAGCGTGTATCATCATGTGACTAGTAACTAGTTCATGCTGCTGTTATTGATGGTCTTTGAGTGCTCATACTCAATGTTCCTTAAGGTACTTCAAACTAAAGTAAGGTAGATTATAATGATCAACCTACTATATTTATCTCAGAAAATGACAGAAACTCAAAACCATGGGGCGACTGCAAAGTGTTCAGCCGTTGGCCGCTAGTGCGGAAAGTGGCGCCACCAGTCCAGACATGGAAGAAGGTAAATTCTCCTTCCACTTCTCCTTGTCCCATCCGAATAATACTGGGTAGTGATAAGTCCTTGGTGTGTCCTTGGTAAGTCCTTCTATGGGGCGTTTTTCATCGAGCATGTTGCACAGTGAAGTGCTATCCAGAAAGTAGTTCTAGACAGCGCCATTAACTGAAAGTCATCGATTGGAATCAGATTCCAAGTTCCTGTCTCATGTCGTCTCATTGCGTTCACCGTGGCTGCCGGCGATATCGGCAACTGCGGAGAACCTGGTATCGGGTGGCATCGTTCACAAAGTGAGAGATGAACGTAGCTCAGGCGGTAGATTGTCCACCTGTGAAGCTGTGGGTCATCGGATCGATCCTGCTTTGCATTTTGGGCTATTTTCTGTTCCAACCAGTGGCCCACAACTGGTTCATCAAAGGCTGTGATATGTGCTGTCCTGTCTGTTGGAAAGTGCATATTAAAAAAAACCTTGTTGCTCATCGGAAATAGTAGCCTATGTGGCGGCAGTGGGTTTCCTCCCAAGAAATATGTCAGAATGACCATATGTTTTCCATCCAATAGCCCATGATAGAAATCAATGCGTGCTAGAGGCGTCGTTAAATAAAACAAGCTTTACTTTACGTTACAAAGTCTCACGAAACCCTGCACAAACCTCAGCCACCACGACCGATGATCGGCACAGTCGGCACGTGGCTGGTGGCCGGTGACACGGGCCTTCCGCGTTCCGCTGGTCGCTCAGGAAGGACTGCAGCTGAAACCCAGCACGCCAGGTCGCAGCTACATTTACACACTGCGCATACTTTAAACGAACTTTGCACCTGTAAACACATGACCGCACTTGGGTGGGTTCTTGCCATAGGGTCTGTTTCTAATGGAAATTGCAGTGAAATTGCCCCAGCAATTATTTTAATTAGATAAAATACCACTTTGTGTGAGACTGTTCACCGCCGCACTCACGTCTCGCTGGGAATCCACCTACAACCACGCAACGGTCTGGTCACGTGATGTAACTCGTCATCTTTACATGAGTATTAGCCATGGCTTAAGAAAATACTCAAATTCTAGAATACTAACTACACTGAATAGATCAATGTGGACCTACTCGGTTCGATAGTTAATTCCATTATGTCAGGCAGGGAAGACATAGGTGGAATTACATAGGACACAGAGCATAGTCACGTGGTTTCAAATACGCAATTAGTTAAAGCTAAAGTAACCTTTGTGATACTTTTTCGGGGGAATGCTATTGTAATGAATTGATGGAGTGGTTGAATGGATTTAGCATTCGCTTCTCGTTTTGGTAGGGAGTGGACGTTAGAGTTTAGACCTCCGGGTTAAAATCCTGATTGAGTGAAATCGATGAATTAAAAATTGATACTTGTCGCTACCTAGCCTGGCACTCTGTATTGCGAGGAGCATTGGCTTGAAGAGCAATTGTCTGTCATTGGAATTTCCCCTGTTAAATCAACTAATGTACAAAGTACAAAACAAATATTTTGAAAGTGCTTAAAAAAAATTCTTCTCGCTAAGTAGTAATATACATGTGCCTCAGTTCTATTTCTTGAAGAAAGTCTATCCAACTGTAAACATCTTGTTCTGTCTCACTCTAACTGCTGAGGAGGGCATTCGGGCTGAAGGAACCCAATAGTTACAGCTCAACCACAGTGACCCTTAGTTTTGGTTGAGAATGCTCCACAGTCACATTTGTTAGTAGGGACAGTTGCTCATGTTATTGTTTTTTTATGGGGCTGTCACATTACGACGCATCGCGCAAATGTACGACGACCTATGTGTCTTTTTGCCGCTACATCAGGATACGTCATTATGCGTTATGCGTGCGTTAGGTGCGTGTTGGTATACATCAATGTACGTCGACTTTCGTCGACATACGGCGGCCCGCATCATGGGGTCAGTTAAGTTTTGTGCATGCACAAAACTTTCGACAAAGCATGGGTGCTTATGTTACGCCTATGTTAGGCTATGTTATGGAACGTTTTTCTTACGTTGTCCTATGTTGACTTTCATTCCTCTGATGGAGAGCGTTCAGTCCGTGTGTTGGCAACATAACGCCAACATATAACAACATTATTCTAACGTATGCATAACGTATGGCCAATGCGCGGTTCGCTTTTCTCCACCGTGTCTTGACGTATCGGTTGCGCGTCTGTCGCTCGCTTAACATATGTAACATTCGCCGGCATTCTGCAAACGTGCCATGAGCATTTTGTGGGTGGGTCAGGTGCCCCTCGCACATTGGCATACATTACTCAGGCGTTACGCCAACGTCGCGCACACTGGGTGCATGTTGGTGCAATGCCAAAATGCACTGGACTGTCATTGGACATGCATCGCTCATGCGCTGGCACTATGCTCTCATACATTGTGAAACACGTTTAATGGTCGCTAGCGGGACATTGGGAGGGCATTATGCCAATGCTACGTAAACGTCACACGCATGAGAGGCACGTTAGTCACATGTTGTGCCAAACCTTTTTCTTTTTTTTCCTTCATGCGTTGACATACGTTACCACTAAGTCAGACCGACGCTACGCCGTACACTGACGTCCAACTTTTTTCCCCAGGCCTAAAAAGTTTGATGCATCTCGACGTAAAAAAGTGATTTTACGCGTTGGTGGTGCACTTGCGAGATGCGTTGTAATGTGACAGGGCTGTTGTGTATACTGATGTCGTGTGTATAGAGGCAGAAGGTCTCAGGTCACGAGAGGTCACGAGAGGTCACGAGAGGTCAGCTGGGCAGGTCGCCGGCTAATAAAGTCAGTTCTACTACGCAACTCAACGGGTCAAGTCATACTTTACATGGTGTCAGACGAGGAGACGAATGAACAAGACATGTCGCTCACAGGCTTAAAAGCGCCGGCGCCTTTGAATTTGGAAGACGATATAGGAACGAATTGGCGAACATGGATACAGGCTTATGAGATTTATGCAGTTGCTACAGGAGCTGCAAGTAAGGCGGAGAAGGTGCAATGTGCTATATTTTTGCATGTTGCGGGTGCGGAAGCGCAAAAAGTGCATCGTACTATGGAAATTGACCCGTCGGAGAGAGACCGCATAGGGCCGTTGGTTACGGCTTTTAGAGAGTACTGTGAAGGCAAAGACAATATAACTGTAATACGATATAAGTGTCATTCATATAACCAGAGTGAGCAGAATATGGAAACGTATATCAGGGAGTTGAGAACTCGGGTGGCTCAATGTGAATACGGTGAGTTGGAGAGCTCATTATTATGTGACCGTCTGGTATGTGGTGTGAAGAGTAATGTGCTGCGTGACAAATTGCTGCAAACAAAAAATTTGTCGCTTGAAAAGTGCATTCACATGTGTAGGCTGAGTGAGCATACTTCAGCTACACTCAGGGCGACACCGGGGGCGACAAGCACCGGTGAACACAATGTGGATGCCATATCGTCAGTGGGCAGCCAGAGGTCATCACAACAGACACGCCCCCCAGCATGGAAACGCCCCCTGGGACGAACAACCAATACAAGCATGGGGAAGGCACAGTGTAGTTGGTGTGGGTATTCACACGTACGTGGACAATGCCCGGCAAAGGGGAAGGAATGTGCTGGGTGTCATAAGATTGGGCACTTTGTGAAGGTATGTAGGTCGCAACTGAACAAGGCAGCAGAGGTGAATGAGGTTAGTGTTGATCCAAATAACACGTATGACGGTGGAGATAGTCATGGGTCAGCTGACGAGTTGTCGTATGACTTGTTTGTGGGGGGCGGTGTTGACGGACGACGCAGAAGACGAGGAACCATGGTTTACTGACGTGACCATAGGGTTGCAGGCAGTTCGATTTAAGATAGATACTGGGGCTGAGGCGAACCTCATTCCGCGGCAAGTGTTCAACAAGTTCAGAAGTGTCAAGATGGAGCCATCGAGATGTACGCTCCTCACGTTCACGGGACAGAGGGTGAAACCTGAGGGCGAAGCTACAATAAGAGTGCGCGGACGGGACCTCAAGTTCCAAATCACCGAGACCGGCAGCCCTATCTTAGGACGGAGGGCGTGCATATTGCTCGGGCTGGTAGCGCGCATCGATGAACTGGGCAAACCAACAGTGGACAATGACACCACAGCTGCTGCGAACAAAACGGTAAAAAACTTTAAAGATGTGTTTGAAGGACTGGGTGTCATTAAAGTAAATGCAAAGATACATATTGATAAAAATGTAAGCCCAGTAGTAGATCCGCCAAGGCGTATACCGCATGCTATTGTAGATGACGTAAAAGCGGAGCTTAATAGGATGTTAAGGATGGGAGTAATTGTGAGTCAGACAGAGCCTACTCCATGGGTTAACTCTATTACTATCGTGCGAAAACCGGGTAAAGTTCGAATTTGTCTTGATCCAACCAAGTTAAATAAGGCTATTTTGAGGGGGCCTTACCCAATTCGTACAGTGGAAGAAGTTGTAGCTAGAATACATAATGCAAAATACTTCTCAGTGCTAGATGCAAACTCGGGGTATTGGCAAATTCAGCTAGATCAAGCCAGCTCTATTCTATGCACGTTTAATACACCATGGGGCAGGTTCAGGTTCACAAGGCTTCCTTTCGGTATAAAGACTGCCGGGGATTTGTTCATACAGCAAATGAATGAGTTGTTAAGTGATCTAGAAGGGGTGCAGATAGTGTCTGATGATATTTTGATTTACGGTAGTAACATCAATGAGCATAACACGAGGCTCGAAGCTGTGTTGAGCAGGGCACGGGAAATTAATCTGAAGTTGAACCCGAGCAAGTCTAAAATCTGCAGATCTGAAGTTAATTATGTTGGTCATCTATTAACTGCTGATGGATTAAAGCCAAATCAGGATAGGGTACAGGCTATTGTAGATATGCAAGCTCCGACAGATAAAACGGCACTGCAAAGATTTTTAGGGATGGTCGGATACGTGAGCAAATTTATACCCAGATTGTCAGAAATCACTAAGCCCCTGAGAATAGTCTTGCAGAAAGATGTAGCGTGGCACTGGCAAGAACCGCAGGTACAAGCATTCGAGAAGTTAAAGTCATTGTTAATGCAAGCTCCTGTGCTCAAATATTACAATGCTAAAGAACCAATAACGTTGCAAGTTGATGCGTCACAATCAGGCCTGGGGGCCACACTGTTCCAAAATAATTTGCCAGTGGCAATGGCATCGAAAGCACTGGATAAGACTCAGAGCAATTACGCTGTAATAGAGAAGGAGTTGCTCGCTATGTGCTTTGGGTGTAAGCGTTTTCATGAGTACATCTATGGAAAAGATATCACGATAGAAACAGATCATAAACCGTTAATATCAATTATGACTAAGCCGTTGCATGATTTGTCTGCCAGGATGCAACGGATGAGAATGAGGCTTCAGAATTATGATATCAAAGTGGTATACGTTAAAGGTGCTAATCTATATTTTGCAGATACGTTGTCCAGGGCCCATACAAGCAGCACTTCGCCAAGCAACTTGTTTGACAAAGAGTTGTCAATAGCGGTAATAGACATAGCACCTGAATACACAGAGAATATTGCAGTAGAGACAAAGAAAGACGAAACACTACAGGAAATCATCAGACTCACCAAGTCAGGTTGGCCAGAACATTCACATCAAGTAGTAGATCAAGTGAAACCATTTTTCACGTACAGACACGAAATAACCACACAGGGTGAATTGTTGATGAAAGATAACAGGATAATTATACCTAAATCGTTACAACCAAATGTTATTGAAATAATTCATGAGTCTCACATGGGGATTGTACGTTCAAAACAATTAGCCAGGGATAACGTATTTTGGCCGGGAGTAAGCAGCCAAATTGAAGACAAAATATCTAGATGTCAGATATGTCAGTGCTTCCGAAACAAACCGCATGTAGAACCATTAATAAGTCATTCAGTGCCAGACATGCCGTTTGAAAAGGTGGGTGCAGATTTGTTCCATGTAGATAACAAGAATTATATTATGTTAATTGATTACTATAGTAAATACCCTGAAGTTATTGAATTGAAATCAACATCTAGTTTATCAACGATCAAAGTAATGAAGGAAACGTTTGCGAGGCATGGGATACCAAAAGTAGTTGTGTCAGATAATGGGCCCCAATTTCAGAGTGAGGAGTATCGTAAATTCAGTACAGAGTATGGTTTTGAACGAGTGTATTCGACTCCCATGCATGCGCAAAGTAATGGCCAAGTAGAGCGAGCCATACAGACAGTAAAGCAAATGATGAAAAAAGCGGTAATGGATAATAGAGATATCTCAATAACGTTGCTTAACATGAGGAACGCCAAGATTCATTCCATGAATGCTTCACCGGCGCAGATGCTAATGTCGAGAACATTAAGATCAAAAATACCTACTGTCGCGGCGAATTTGAAACCTAAGGTCCAGTCATCTAAAAAACAGAAAATTATAGCGGACAAATCAAAGCAGAAATCTTATTTTGACAAAAAAGCAGGAACAGAGCATCCTAAGTTAAACGTGTGGGACAAGGTACGATACCTCGATTACAAAGGGGAATGGGCGTCAGGACAGGTTGTAAAGTCAGAAACACCGAGGCCCAGAGATTACGAGATCAGGAACAAGGCAGAGCACATTATACAAAGAAACAGGAAATTCATATACAAATGTCCAAGCAGTGCAACAGAACAGGTACATCACGACCGAAACAAAAATAATGACGAAACGAAACAAAAAAATGATGCATACAAAACAAGGTATGGTCGAATCGTACGCCCGATAAGGAGGCTGTAAATCCAAAGGAAGTGTAGCGACAAACCTACAGATATATAAAAGATGAGGTGGTGTTAAGAGTTAAGGTTGTCACATTGTTGAGTAAAGTGCAAATTGAAAATAAAACATGTATGTTAGATTTAAGTAACGTTATTTAAAATTAAAGTTATTCAGAGACTTAAGAGAGAGGGTAGCCATGAGCAATGTGGCCAGGGATAAGCTCAAGTCGCCCTTTGATTATTACTGATTAATGTTAAACTAATACTTTGTAATAAAAGGAAGATGTTGTGTATACTGATGTCGTGTGTATAGAGGCAGAAGGTCTCAGGTCACGAGAGGTCACGAGAGGTCACGAGAGGTCAGCTGGGCAGGTCGCCGGCTAATAAAGTCAGTTCTACTACGCAACTCAACGGGTCAAGTCATACTTTACAAGGGCCTTTAGGAACTGGTGCAGTACACGATATCTGGTGTTATGGAGTTCACACTAACGATAGATCACAACATCTATATGATAACTTGTACTTCTACAAAACAGACTATCCTTGCTTCGTGATGACAGAATCGACTTACAGTGCAAGGTGGAAGCAGCCAATGCAGTAAATCATTCCACTAAATTCACATTGCATTCCCCTGATTGAAACAAGGGGCGCGCTTTCTACGGCATTGTTTCACGAATAACAAAAGGAGAACTAAAAACCAAAATGTATCACACTGTGCGAACACGCCAACGAGAGCCACTCTGAGTGAGCTGACATGATCCGGTGTCAAGGAGGCTCACAGGAAGGTGTGGGGGTCTGGTGCAGGGGCAGGCTCTCACTGGTCGGGGCTTCAAGCAGGCAATAAGGCAATCTCAGAAGGCCTTGTGTCATTGTGTGTGGGATATGGGTCACTCTCCTGAAAACTGGTCAGCATGAGATGGGATTTTAAAACATCAATAAAAACCTTCCTACTTATTTTTTTCCTTATTCTTTTCATATTCATGCTCAGATTTGATGAAAGAACTAAGGGAAATAAAATAAAACTGTGTGCAACTTTGGTCTTTTTAGTTATGAACTGTTTTTGTACCAAAAAACCCCATTTTACAGCCAGCCATTTGTAACATGACATATGGGACGTGGTTGAATCCTTATTAACATCTTGTATTGCATTGATATATCAAACAAAACAGTTCCCAAATCAAAGAGGAAGTATTTGTTAACATGTATGCATGCTTAAATTTAAAAAAAAAAAATTGAATGTCTTCAGAAATAACATTACAAATTTCCGTCACACGTGTAACCATGGTGTCCTGATGCCACACAAATATTGTACACTAATTATTCAGTGAATAAAGCATGGCTGGGAATTACTCTTTTTTATCAATATAAGCACTAGATATTTCTGTATATTATGCCATGATTAATATGCTTCTAAGTATGATATTATTTAATTCTGATTAGATATTTATTAAGCAGACTGTGTGGTGTCCTAAACATGTGTTACACGTGTGACGCACATGTTATACTGCCATAAGAGATATCTTATTCATGGACTACACCTTTATTTTTTATCTCATCAATTTATATTTTACATAGATGTAAAGGGGAGATTTCCAGCTTTCATTTGCAACCAAAAAATGTAAAAGATTCAAATATTAAATTTTAACTCTCCATGTGACACTTCTGGCCTGTTTTCAGGAGAGTGACCCATATACAAAGACGAGGAGCGGAAATGAGCAGGAAGTAACTGAGGCTACAGCGGAAAGCCACTTTCAGGTTAACGAGTGGCTGTCACAGCCTAAAGGCCCTGTCACATTAGGATGCATCTTGCAAGTGCGCGGCCAACGCGTAAGATCACTTTTTTACATCGAGACGCATAAAACTTTTCATTTGGGGGCAAAGTTGGACGTATACATAGCGTATGGCTAACGTGCTTCCGGGCGAAAAACGCTTGAATTATGTTCGCAGTATGTTCACAGAACGTCGGTGAACGTTATATAAGTTATTCGATGAGCAGAACTACGCGTCATATGTTAGATACGTCAAGACACGCTGGAGAAATGCTAAAAGTACGTTAGGCATACGTTGTCAGTACGCGGACTGTACGTCCCCACTGTCTTTAAAGTGGGCCAACATAGTGAACAACTTTTGTCTAACGTACATCGACATACACCTAACGCATACATAATGTATGGCGGACGTAAAATCCACACATTGTCATACTTTGTCGTACGTCGAAAGTTTTGTGCATGCACAAAACTTTGCCAACACCCTGACGTGCAACGCCATATCTCGATGAACGTCGACACACATTGACGTATACCAACGAGCGCCTAATGCATGCGTAACGCATAACGACGTATCCCGGTGTAGCGGCCAAAAATTACATACGTCGGCGTATATTGGCGCGATGCATCGTAATGTGACAGGCCCTTAATGCAGATTAAGCCTGCTGAGACGTCAGGTGAGCTGCCTACAACATTCCTGTCTGCAGCCCGGTGGGACGGACAGGTAGTGTCAGGGCAGAGTTGTGTGTATGGGCACAGACACAGGCATCTACACACGCATAAATATATATATATATATATATATATATATATACACACATACATACACACAGCCATACATATATACATACACATATACATACATACACACATACATACACACATACATACACACATACATATACACATACATATACACATACATACACATACATACATATATACACACATACATATATGCATACATACATATATACATACATACATACATACAATACATACATACACACATACATACACACCTACATATATATATATACATACACACATACATACATATATATACATATACATATATATATATACACACACACGCACACATACATATACATACACATACATACATAAATACATACATACATATGCATATATATGTTCATGCATGTGTGCATGCATACATATATGCATACATGTGTACATGTATGTCTATATACATGTGTACAAACATGTATACAAACACACATACACCTGCATGCATGTGTGTATCCTCAATGCACACACTTTGTGCATGCATATGAACAAACCCACATTACGTCCATACATACATACACACACACATATATATACCGATCAGACGGGATGGCCGAATGAGTTAGAGCGTCTGTCTCCCGTGCTGGTAGGTCGTGGGTTCGAACCCTGGTCGAGTCAAACCAATGATTTAAAAATTGATACTTGTCGCTTCTTAGCCAGGCACTCGGCATTATTAGGACAGGGCAAGGACTGGTGTGCTCAGTGTCAGGATAAAGTGACTGAGTGGGATACCAGGTAATGGTTCCGGTGGCATGGTTTCCCAGTGGGACAGCACTATAAATTCACCATGAGTGCGCACTGTCACAAGTCGGTACCCATCCTGATATGACCTTATATGTTGCTAGGATGTAAAACAACAACAAACAAACAAACAACACATATATACATACATGCATACACACACATATATACATACATACACACCATTATCAGAAGACAGCCCGAAAGATGGCAGTCCTTCCAGGCCGTATTCGATTAAGACGACCCGGGCGACTCGGGTCACCTGACTTCCTAGAATTTCAAAACGAACACCGCAAGTGGAGTCCATAAAAACAAGTGCCGGGGCAAAAAGTCCCGACCCCAGTAACCCACGTCTATGTCTGGGAGTAGCTAGGAACAATGACGCGCCGGTACCGTCAAGGATAACAGCTACCAGTACCAATCCTACATGTTGTTTTTTTGTAATAACCCAGATTAATGAAATGGTAATATAACTAAACTATGCAATCATAAAATACTTAAAATCCTATTTTGATATAGTTATATTGGTTATTAAAAAAACAAGTTTGGATTAAGCCACCATTTTTCCCATCCCGAGCGTGGAGAAGCGTATTCGTTTATTCAACCCGAGTCTGTAGGATGTTAAGAAGTGCATATTATAAAAGTCTTAGTATAGAAAAAATATGATGCTGAGATAAATTGTTCGAACATGCTTCCAGTGTGACAATGTAGCTACGCCCCTGGCAATGTCACTTGAATGAATCCTCAAGGGAGGCCCAGACTTGATTGAGGTCAGAAAACACTCACTTTCCTTTTGAGTGACATAGCCATGTAACAGTCTCCCAGACCAAGTTGTTGAAGCACCAATGGTAGAAGCATTTGAGAGAAGGCTGGATATGCATTGTAGACGACACTCACAACTATATGACTTCAGGGCTCCGTCGATCTCCATATGTGTACACAAAAAAATAAGTTATTTTTTACCATAATGAGATGGCATTAGAGGCCCAATCGGGGCTAGATCAGCCAGAAGAGGATCTGTCAGTTAATCTGTAAGTTAATCTGAAAGTTAGTCGGTAGACTTGGGATATCAGTAACTGAAGCCTGACTGCACATGTTTGCGCTGAACTGAATGTATCACGTGACCCTCGGCCAACTTCCGCGACACCACACCTGAACAGAGGTCAAGGTCGTTGGGCCCTCTTTTGGGCGGTGTCTCAGTGTTTATTGGCCCAGAGGGAACTAGCAAGCAAGGTTAGAGTCAGAAAGAAGCTATGATTGGCGTGCCGCTTGTTTTGTACGCGGCTTTAGGCGTAGAGACGTGGAAGTATTCATAAAGAGCATAAAGTATGCGCATACTCTGAACACAGCGTACTTCTCTAGTAAAAAGACTTATTTAATATTTGGAATCTTAAAACGATGACTTACTTTTGCAGAACCAGAGTTAATAAATATACCCTTTCCAATCGAACTATTCTCCAGGGGTTAATTATAAAATTGTTACCGTTATCCAGCTCTTACTAAATGATGTGCATTTTCACATGGATGGAATGTCTATGTACCTGGTGCATATGACATGGTAATATGATCATATGTGTTGCCTTGTCGTTGTTAAGTCTGTACATGTACACATATATGTGTATAGCTATCGAACATTCAAGAATCAAACAGAGATAAACAGTTAATAAATCCTATGTGGTTGATATACTTGCAATGCTACATACACATTACACACATATCCATTCTTGTGTCGTTGTGGGATGAAAAGGGGCAATGTTGTGCCCAAAGCAGTATTCAAACCTACAGTTATTGCCATTCTGTGCTAACCACCACACTAACTAGACTCCCTGAATCAATCACCCAAACCATGCCTACCTGTCCATATGGCTCCTTGTCTGAGAGGTCAGTGCAGATACTACACATATAAAAGAACGATATATATATACTTATTTCGTTCATGTATTTGTCTCGGTGATTTAAGAAATAGTTCGATATTTTGAAGCCGTTGTTCTCTAGGTACAGCAGTACATTTTAGGGCCTGTCATATATTATTCACCTGAAATATCCCATCGTTAATGCCATTACTCCCACCTCCGTATCTATGCTCTCTACACGTAGGCTTCCATTAAGAAAAACATGACGGTGGACTGAAAGTCGTCTGCTAGCTCAGAGTGCATTTGTGCAGGTCGGGCAGTGCGTGCTCCTAGGTGGGCAATCTGCACATCTGGCTGGTTGTCTTTTTCACTCATTTAATTGATATACTTATGTCGAATATGACGCGATGTCCACTTATTGTGAAAGGGAATCAGCCGGTCTTACAGTCACGTACAATCTCGTGCAATCTCGTGCAATCTCGGAGACCTTGCCTACTTGTATAAACTATAAAGCACCACTGTTCATGTCAATTGACCTGCTTAAATACACAGTGCTATTATCCTTATGGAGTGTGTTAAAGTTGCAGAGTCCGATAAACGCATCAACTTTTCTCAGGCATCAAATGTATCTAGATTTGATTCTGCATATTCAATACTGATGAATTTATTAAGCATTTGTTGCCGCATAGAAGGAATGTTAATTCATTTTAACAGAACATATTAGTGTCAATGCCTGCGGTGTCAACACTTTAGCAGGAAAGCTAACATTGATTCCAACATTAATTCTAATGACAACCAATATTAATTCCAACATTAATTAACTCCAAAGTTAACCATTTAAAATGAAACTTATTGTCAAACTAAATTAATGTGGATGATAAGAATCAACCTGATAAAGTGATATATTCATGTGTAAAAATAGGCAGAAACCGAAAGCCCCGACACTTTGCAGCTATAACGTGGTGTGTGTGACATGGGGGCCGTTTGTACTGCCCACCATCCAAGGTCACAAGAGACGACATTCTGAAGGTCAGAAGGCAACGTCCCTATAGGACGTCAGTAAGTGGTGATACAGCACTCAGTCGTAAGGATCCAGATGAGGTCACGCTACTGACACCAGTACAATCGTTGTTATTGGAGTTATGCACCCTAGCAACATATTATGGGCATATCAGGACGGGTATCGACCTGTGACAGTGAGCCTCTTTATAGTGCTGCTCACCAGGGTGCTAATCCACCAGCACCACGGCTCGACATTCCACACAGGTGCGTTATCCTGGCATTGAGATAAACAGTCTATCCTAGCAATGCCGAAGACCAAGCAAGTATGCGACCAATCATCAGTTTAGTCAATCTGGGATTTGACTCGGCTCCAAACTGGTTGTGAAGCAGCCTGGTGGACGGAACCACCCGCCTCCCGGAGTGTGTGTGTGTGTGTGTGGGGGGGGGGGGGGGTATCGACTGCCGCTGAGCGCGTGATCACCTGTGGAGATTACGTGACCGACCTGATCCTCGAGGGCAGGGTCCTGCGAGTGTAAGCTGCATAGTTCCATGCTTTTGAGTTTCTGCATGTTATTTCTTTAAACAAATTTAAAAAAATACATATATATAAAGTTAATAATATAGATATACTTTTTTATAGAGTTAATAATAATCAGCTATTTTATTTTCGTCGGAAGTACTTTATTTGAGTATGAATGACTACATTTAAAGATATTTTACGTGAAAACAGCCACATTAATTGTGTCCGCACGATGGAATTCTGGCATCAAGTACAAGCTTCAGCAAAGTTGACCCCTCTGTGCAGATACCAATGCTTCACGTGTGTATCAGTATCTGAGTGGGTAGGTAGAACGAATCTACGGATAGTATTTTGGTTTCTACAGTTTATGCTTTCATTCTTCATCGGACAATGCAGCTTTACCTGGACGCGCTGGCCCAGCTGAGAGCGCAGGCTTATCGGGCGGAAGGTTGGGTGTTCGAATCCCGGCCGAGTCAAATCAGTGACTTACAAAATTCATGCATGTCGCCACCTAACCTGGCACTCGGCATTACTAGTAGAGGTTAAGGGCTGGTTTTCTCAGTACCCGGATACCATGACTACGTGGGATGTTGGGTCATGGTGCCAGCAGCCTTGTCTGCCAATGGGCGGGCACTACAAAGTCGCTATGACTGTGCACTCACTTGTTCTCATATAACCTTGTCTGCCAATGGGCGGGCACTACAAAGTCGCTATGACTGTGCACTGACTTGTTCTCATATAACCTTGTCTGCCAATGGGCAGGCACTACAAAGTCGCTATGACTGTGCACTCACTTGTTCTCATATAACCTTGTCTGCCAATGGGCGGGCACTACAAAGTCGCTATGACTGTGCACTGACTTGTTCTCATATAACCTTGTCTGCCAATGGGCAGGCACTACAAAGTCGCTATGACTGTGCACTCACTTGTTCTCATATAACCTTGTCTGCCAATGGGCGGGCACTACAAAGTCGCTATGACTGCACTGACTTGTTCTCATATAACCTTGTCTGCCAATGGGCAGGCACTACAAAGTCGCTATGACTGTGCACTCACTTGTTCTCATATAACCTTGTCTGCCAATGGGCGGGCACTACAAAGTCGCTATGACTGTGCACTGACTTGTTCTCATATAACCTTGTCTGCCAATGGGCAGGCACTACAAAGTCGCTATGACTGTGCACTCACTTGTTCTCATATAACCTTGTCTGCCAATGGGCGGGCACTACAAAGTCGCTATGACTGCACTGACTTGTTCTCATATAACCTTGTCTGCCAATGGGCAGGCACTACAAAGTCGCTATGACTGTGCACTGACTTGTTCTCATATAACCTTGTCTGCCAATGGGCAGGCACTACAAAGTTGCTATGACTGTGCACTCACTTGTTCTCATATAACCTTGTCTGCCAATGGGCATGCACTACAAAGTCGCTATGACTGTGCACTGACTTGTTCTCATATAACCTTGTCTGCCAATGGGCGGGCACTACAGAGTCGCTATGACTGTGCACTCACTTGTTCTCATATAACCTTGTCTGCCAATGGGCATGCACTACATAGTTGATATGACTGTGCACTGACTTGTTCTCATATAACCTTGTCTGCCAATGGGCGGGCACTACAAAGTCGCTATGACTGTGCACTGACTTGTTCTCATATAACCTTGTCTGCCAATGGGCATGCACTACAAAGTCGCTATGACTGTGCACTGACTTGTTCTCATATAACCTTGTCTGCCAATTTGCGGGCACTACAGAGTCGCTATGACTGTGCACTCACTTGTTCTCATATAACCTTGTCTGCCAATGGGCATGCACTACATAGTTGATATGACTGTGCACTGACTTGTTCTCATATAACCTTGTCTGCCAATGGGTGGGCACTACAAAGTCGCTATGACTGTGCACTGACTTGCTCTCATATAACCTTGTCTGCCAATGGGCAGGCACTACAAAGTTGATATGACTGTGCACTGACTTGTTCTCATATAACCTTGTCTGCCAATGGGCAGGCACTACAAAGTCGCTATGACTGTGCACTGACTTGTTCTCATATAACCATGTCTGCCAATGGGCAGGCACTACAAAGTTGATATGACTGTGCACTCACTTGTTCTCATATAACCTTGTCTGCCAACGGGCGGGCACTACAAAGTCGCTATGACTGCACTGACTTGTTCTCATATAACCTTGTCTGCCAATGGGCAGGCACTACAAAGTCGCTATGACTGTGCACTGACTTGTTCTCATATAACCTTGTCTGCCAATGGGCAGGCACTACAAAGTCGCTATGACTGTGCACTCACTTGTTCTCATATAACCTTGTCTGCCAATGGGCAGGCACTACAAAGTCGCTATGACTGCACTGACTTGTTCTCATATAACCTTGTCTGCCAATGGGCGGGCACTACAAAGTCGCTATGACTGTGCACTGACTTGTTCTCATATAACCTTGTCTGCCAATGGGCATGCACTACAAAGTCGCTATGACTGTGCACTGACTTGTTATCATATAACCTTGTCTGCCAATGGGCGGGCACTACAAAGTCGCTATGACTGTGCACTGACTTGTTCTCATATAACCTTGTCTGCCAATGGGCATGCACTACAAAGTCGCTATGACTGTGCACTGACTTGTTCTCATATAACCTTGTCTGCCAATGGGCGGGCACTACAGAGTCACTATACTGTGCACTCACTTGTTCTCATATAACCTTGTCTGCCAATGGGCATGCACTACATAGTTGATATGACTGTGCACTGACTTGTTCTCATATAACCTTGTCTGCCAATGGGTGGGCACTACAAAGTCGCTATGACTGTGCACTGACTTGTTCTCATATAACTTTGTCTGCCAATGGGCAGGCACTACAAAGTTGATATGACTGTGCACTGACTTGTTCTCATATAACCTTGTCTGCCAATGGGCAGGCACTACAAAGTCGTTATGACTGTGCACTGACTTGTTCTCATATAACCTTGTCTGCCAATGGGCAGGCACTACAAAGTCGCTATGACTGTGCACTCACTTGTTCTCATATAACCTTGTCTGCCAATGGGCATGCACTACAAAGTTGATATGACTGTGCACTGACTTGTTCTCATATAACCTTGTCTGCCAATGGGTGGGCACTACAAAGTCGCTATGACTGTGCACTGACTTGTTCTCATATAACCTTGTCTGCCAATGGGCAGGCACTACAAAGTTGATATGACTGTGCGCTCACTTGTTCTCATATAACCTTGTCTGCCAATGGGCGGGCACTACAAAGTCGCTATGACTGTGCACTGACTTGTTCTCATATAACCTTGTCTGCCAATGGGGATGCACTACAAAGTCGGTATGACTGTGCACTGACTTGTTCTCATATAACCTTGTCTGCCAATGGGCGGGCACTACAAAGTCGCAATGACTGTGCACTGACTTGTTCTCATATAACCTTGTCTGCCAATGGGCGGGCACTACAAAGTTGATATGACTGTGCACTGACTTGTTCTCATATAACCTTGTCTGCCAATGGGCGGCCACTACAAAGTCGATATGACTGTGCACTGACTTGTTCTCATATAACCTTGTCTGCCAATGGGCAGGCACTACAAAGTCGCTATGACTGTGCACTGACTTGTTCTCATATAACCTTGTCTGCCAATGGGCAGGCACTACAGAGTCACTATGACTGTGCACTGACTTGTTCTCATAACCTTGTCTGCCAATGGGCGGGCACTACAAAGTCGCTATGACTGTGCACTGACTTGTTCTAATATAACCTTGTCTGCCAATAGGCAGGCACTATAAAGTCGCTGTGACTGTGCACTGACTTGTTCTCATATAACCTTGTCTGCCAATGGGCAGGCACTACAAAGTCGCTATGACTGTGCACTGACTTGTTTTCATATAACCTTGTCTGCCAATGGGCGGGCACTAGAAAGTTGATATGACTGTGCACTGACTTGTTCTCATATAACCTTGTCTGCCAATGGGCGGGCACTACAAAGTTGATATGACTGTGCACTGACTTGTTCTCATAACCTTGTCTGCCAATGGGCGGGCACTACAAAGTCGCTATGACTGTGCACTGACTTGTTCTCATGTAACCTTGTCTGCCAATGGGCATGCACTACAAAGTCGCTATGACTGTGCACTGACTTGTTCTCATATAACCTTGTCTGCCAATGGGCGGGCACTACAAAGTCGATATGACTGTGCACTGACTTGTTCTCATATAACCTTGTCTGCCAATGGGCGGGCACTACAAAGTCGCTATGACTGTGCACTGACTTGTTCTCATATAACCTTGTCTGCCAATGGGCGGGCACTACAAAGTCGCTATGACTGTGCACTGACTTGTTCTCATATAACCTTGTCTGCCAATGGGCAGGCACTACAAAGTCACTATGACTGTGCACTGACTTGTTCTCATATAACCTTGTCTGCCAATGGGCATGCACTACAAAGTTGATATGACTGTGCACTGACTTGTTCTAATATAACCTTGTCTGCCAATGGGCAGGCACTACAAAGTTGCTATGACTGTGCACTGACTTGTTCTCATATAACCTTGTCTGCCAATGGGCAGGCACTACAAAGTCGCTATGACTGTGCACTGACTTGTTCTCATATAACCGTGTCTGCCAATGGGCGGGCACTACAAAGTCGATATGACTGTGCACAGACTTGTTCTCATATAACCTTGTCTGCCAATGGGCGGGCACTACAAAGTCGCTATGACTGTGCACTGACTTGTTCTCATATAACCTTGTCTGCCAATGGGCGGGCTCTACAAAGTCGCTATGACTGTGCACTGACTTGTTCTCATATAACCTTGTCTGCCAATGGGCGGGCACTACAAAGTTGATATGACTGTGCACTGACTTGTTCTCATATAACCTTGTCTGCCAATGGGCGGGCGCTACAAAGTCGCTATGACTGTGCACTGACTTGTTCTCATATAACCTTGTCTGCCAATGGGCAGGCACTACAAAGTCGCTATGACTGTGCACTGACTTGTTCTCATATAACCTTGTCTGCCAATGGGCGGGCACTACAAAGTTGATATGACTGTGCACTGACTTGTTCTCATATAACCTTGTCTGCCAATGGGCGGGCACTACAAAGTCGCTATGACTGTGCACTGACTTGTTCTCATATAACCTTGGGTTGATTGGATGTGACACGCAAACAAACAAACCGGACTCGTTTAGTCGCCTCACAATAAACAGCGGGCAGTTTTCCTCGTGTGGGAACTCAACGATCCGAATTCCAACCTAGTCAAGCCCCGGATTTACAAAACTTGGCACCACTGTCAAAGGGCACCGTGCCTGAGTCAGTGAGTGCGGTTTTCAGTCTGCCATTTGCATTTGTGGTAAGGCGGGGGAGGGGGGGGGGGGGTGGAGTCAATGACATTGGGACCTGATGTGGCTATTTGTTTACATATTCAAGTCGCCCAGGTCGGTTTCAGACAGATTGTTTTTGTATATAAACGTTGTGTATGCGCGCGCACGTTGGCTGCAAAACAAAGGCACACAGCCATTGAGGTTGCCCATACGCAGAGTGCAAATCTTCAATTTTATTCAAAATTAATAGAAATTCAGACCAATAAACATACAAATTTAATATAATCTGTTCGTTAAACATGTTATCTGTTTGCGTGTCAAGTGGGTTGTTTCTATGTGGTGCAATTGTAGAGATATTAAACTTTTTTGTATGAAGATTGCTCATGGCCATTGAGTTTGCAGTGCAACCCGCTGTTGTTTCGCAGCTAAGTTGCACACGCACACACCTAATTATCTGTGCTGACGTCACGTGAAATAGGTCTATTGAAATATACGAATGGCAGTATGCAAGTGAGATACAAGTTGGGTTGGGTGAGGTGGTGTGGGTGCTTTAAACTGTGTATATATTGACTAAATCAGTCAGACACGGAGTGGTGAGGTGCATGGTGTCCTTCCCAGACGTGCATCCCTGCAGTGTGAATTGCTTAGGTCCCATGGTGCGATGCGGTATTTAGACGTAGTGTTACTCGTAGAATGGTTGTTCTATTAGACTTAATTTAGAGTATGAAGATTTGCACTCTGCGTATCGGCAAACTCAATGGCTGTGTCCCTTTGTTTTGCAGCCAACGTGCGCGCGCATACACAATGTTTATATACAAAAATACTCTGTTCAGCTACTACTTGTTATCATATAACCAAGTCTATAGTCTACAATAGACTCGGTTATATGAGAACAAGTCTGTGCACAGTCATAGCGACTTTGTAGTGCCTGCCCATTGGCAGACAAGGTTATATGAGAACAAGTCAGTGCACAGTCATAGCGACTTTGTAGTGCCCGCCTACTGCTCTGTTCATTTACTACCAGTGCTCCGTTTAGTTATTACTCATGCTATGTTCAGTTACTACTAGCAATCTGTTCAGTTACTACTCATGCTCTGTTCAGTTACTACCAGTTCTCTGTTCAGTTACTATTAGTGCTGTTCAGTTACTACTCATGCTCTGTTCAGTTACTATCAGCACTCTATTCAGCTACTACTAGTGCTCTATTCAGTTACTACCAGCACTCTGTTCAGTTACTACCAGCGCTCTGTTCAGTTACTATTAGCACTCTGTTCAGATACTATTCATGCTCTGGTCAGTTACTATCA